>APFE031229673.1:0-25112 GCA_000404065.3 Pinus taeda
AAAACATTCCATAACATGTTTAACAAGATAAGCCGGTAATAATGATATCATATAACATAGGAGTGTGTCAAAATAATACATCGTCCTCGATCATAGGTTGAAAAACACCTTATGATCGGCAAACATGATAAGTACAAAAAGCAAAAATGTCATATGTGACTACAATAGGCGATCATCCCATCACTGGTGATGATCTCGATACGAAACCACTGCACCGGCCACCTTACAAAGGAACCTCCTAAAAGGTCCTGGGACCCCAATCACATAGCGCTGAAGACGACGAGGAATGTCATCTATCCTGGTCTTCGAAATGTCCCTGTCAAGCGCTCTAGATGGCTCTCCAACTCGGCCAAAGTCTCTGTTGATTCGTCCTGTGGGGCTGGTGCCGCTACAGCTGGTTGTTTCGTCTCGTAAGGCCGGAGAACGGCTGGTCTCCGTGGGCCTACATCTGCATTTGAAACTTTTACTATCAATTTTGGGACGAGATAAAAACAAAAAAAAAATTTAATTAGAAAAATGTTGAAAATGATTTTACCTGAGTCATCCCATTGCTCTCCTGGTGGAAGAGCCATGTTTGGGTCACCACGAAAATCTACCCCAGCATAAGGGAAGTCCTGGATAGAAAAAACTTGGTTCTCCAACCATTAGAAATACTCAGGTTTGAATCGAACGACCTTTGTCCCCTCATCAGGATGACGGGCCATAATTGCAACCCATCACATCAATTTGGGCTCTCGAGGAAGCCCAGCTCCAACAATGAGGTGCTGCGAGATCAACATCAGAACCCTCTCCAGACCAAAGCTCACAACTATAGCACCATATCCAAAGGTCTTCAGTTGTCCATTTTTGGCCCTGGTCAGTTGGCCTTTTAATTAGCCAACACAGCATCGCACCAGTTGAAAATGGTGCCTCGAAAGCAATCAACTGCCATCCGCATCTGGGATCCAGTGGCTATATGTAGTGCTGTGCTACCGCAGAGTCTAGTAACTATAAACACAATCATCATGAGTTCAGGACGGGATATGGTTTTGAAATCTATCCCTTTGTCTCAGTTATGGACATTGCAGTACTCTAGCCGGAGGCTATCGACAGACTGGCCACCTGCCTTAGCCCCGAATAGAGTCAAATGTTCACCTATCCTAGGCAAACTAGTCAAAAAGTATATGTCTGCCGGCTCTATTTCGAGCTGGTGCCCACCAATGAAGAAGCGCTGGTTCTGTATGCTCCATCTATCCACCACCCACTGTAGAAAGTCCACCTGGGCCTTCATGCCAGGTATGGCCCAGAATTTGTACAAGCCACATGCCTTCAATGCATCAATCGAAGGTTGATGATTCATCGCGGCAAGATCTACATCCTCATGCTCCCATTCTCGCCAATCAAGCATGATATTTATCCTACATCCAGTAAAAAGCTGAATTAGAATATGCAAAATTGAATTTTTTGGGTAACTTTTGAGTTCATAGGTTTTAAAAACCTTTACGCGGGGTACGCACCCTCTGGTTAGAGACAGTGCGTGAGGCCCGCACCTTGCCTTCACGGCAGGTGCGTACCCCCAACTTTTTTCCCACTGCAAAAAAGTTAGGGTACGAGGGTCCCCTGTGGTAAACCCCGGGCCCCCGCGCGCAGGTTTTTAAACCTAAAACCTCCTAAAAAATAAAATTAACCCCTAAAAAACAATTTGAAACAGATAGAAATGAAGAGTAGGATGATGTGGATTACCTGGAGGAGACGGCGTTTGATTTCGACGAACGGATTTTCCGCAATCTCCACGGGAAGTTTCTTGCCAAAAGCCCTTTTTTCTACCTCAACAGTAAAATGGTAAAAATGACATGTTAAAAGGTCTTTTTATAGGTTTTTTGGATAAATAAATATTAAATTTGTTTATTTTTCACCATGGAAGGTCATTTTTCAATGTATTTTTTGCCTATCTTAAACAGGTATGAGTAATGTGTCGTTTTGTGCAGGACAAAGGGATTTTCAAGGAAACTTGTCATTTTTCATGAACCAAACATCAGAGTCATCTTTTAAGCCCTTTTCTGACTCCTAAAAAATGAAAATATTGCTGAGCGTTTCTTTTACACTCGTTAGAACGGAATTAAAAGACGGTCCCCTTATAGCCCTTTTCTGACCGTAAAAACAGGAAAAGATTGCCGGGTTTTTGTCGTTTCAAATTCGATACTGGAAATAAAACAACGTGTCCTTGATCACTTTTTACTTTTTAGGTCAAAGACACTAATCATGAAAGTACTCCTTGGTCGCAAGATCAAGTGGTTCTCCTAAGTATTATTATACTTTTTCGGGCTTAGGAGACACAAATTTACGAAAAAGTCCAATCTGGAGTCTCCTTAAGTTTTTCAGACTCTCTAAACATGAAAAACGCCGAGTTTCTCCTATACTAGACTTGTTAAAATTTCACAGTAAAGGACCTGTTCTATTACAAACAGGAACGGACCACTCCTTCTTAGGGTTCGAATCAAAAACTAAGTTAGACTCATCCGAAGGATGAGCTTACAAACAAGCATATGTTATCCTCCTCAAGCTTGTAAAAAATAAAGAGGTACTTGCCAGAAATGGTGGGGGAAAAAAGAGAAGAATGAGCCTATTTGATATCCTTTTGTCTCAGGAAAACCTTACTACCACTCTTGAACACGACACTTTTTATTCACCTGGGTTGGGAAATCCTTTGCCTCACAGTTGATCAAACCTCATTGACATTCTTCAGTCGGGTTCCGGGGATTAACTTTGAGTCATTCGTCCACCAAGCCATCTGTTGTGTCATTATGTGTTCACGAGGTCTATAAACAAAACATTCAACTGCAAAATACTTATCATCCATCTTATCATCCTTGAGTTAGTCCTTACAGCAACATTTCTTCAACTTGAACTATGATTTCGTGTTGTGGGCTTGCCTGCGACGGGTCGCTTTCTATCGACATTAGCACATTATCTAGAGAGTTGACTTAGAAATCATCAGTGCCTTGAAGTCTACATGCATCAATGGCAGGCTTCTCGCCTTCGACGTCAGTTTTCATCATTGACTTGCGATCGAAGGATTCCATGAAATGTTCGACATCGACTCATTCATTCAAATCTCATGGATTGTGTTGGGTACTTTGAGAACCATTGACATCACTGGTGGTCTCTCTCATGCTTGTTAACAGTTTACATCATTGATTGGTAATCAAGTGGTTTCTACCATGTTCGACATCGACTCATTTATTCGCATGGCTAGAATCATACCAATTCGAGAAGTAGAGATGAAGACCCTGGATCTAGTTTCCACCATCCAGGCTGCGAGGAGTTTTGTATTCATTATATTGTAGACCAATTATAAGCAGATGGCTACATCCATACTATGTCTACACGAGTCTATGATTATGATGTACTATGAAATCATTCTTGTATCAGAGTAGTAGTTAGTCTGTTAGTTAAAGTTTTTGATCTAAGTATGGGAATGCCTACCTCAACGATGATATAATCTTATACATGTATTTTGTATTGAAAATTGCAGGTTCTGACTGGGCACTCCACAAGATAATCCTTGAAATGATAAAGTACTTCACCCTTCCTAGATGATATAAAACCCTTATCTATTACAGGCTTCGCACTTTAGTGGGCAATCTGTTACACTAAAATTTGTCACCATGACTATCTACAATTAGTATGGCTCCATCAATAGTCATACTATCCTCCTTGTCAAGCCTTATACCTCTGCTCTCCATGTCAAACTTCAAGAAAGAGAGAAAGTCATTAAAAATCATGTTTATCTCTGGGTACGCAGGTTCTCTCTACCTTGGCTGCGTGTATGCATCCCAAGCTCATTGTACCTGTGTACTTGTACGCTCTGTAAGTCAAGTGATGGGTGCGTACTCCTGTAAAGGTCAAAAGGCGCGAGTTTCATCTTAAAAAAGTTACTTGTGGTCATTTCTAGAGCATTCTAGAAGATTGTTTGACGTGTATTGAGCGCCTCCAGATGGTTCATGTATCCCTATGAAAGAGGAACTTATCCCATCAAGAGAGGAGATACCCCATCCAAAAGAGGGGCTTATCCCATTGATGTTGGACCTGATTAACTTTCTCTAGAGCATTATAAATATAGGCATTGGGCCAGAGGCGGGGAGGTTGAAAGCTGAACATTCCAAAGGGTAGATGCTGCTGGCATTAGGACTTCCTTGTAGAAGCTTTTGAGGAGAGATTCCCATCCTTTCTTGTTTCATTTGGAAGTTGGTGAGCTTATCAAAGTAAAGGAAAACTCTTGCTGGACCCTGGGAGGAACTTGCACAACACCAAGGCTCAGGTTGTAATGGTTTCTTTTGTTTCCTATTAATACAAATAAGTCCATTCTTCTCAACAATTTGTTATTAATAAGTTGTTTCATATACTCCTTGGTCTGTATGTTGAATATGTTTATTTTATGAGATATTCAGGTGCTATGTAATCGTTTGATTGTTAGTGAATGCAGGTTTCGAAGTGAATGAGGAGCTCATCTGGATCAACGAGGCTAGACTACTACAACAGCGTTGGACTACATGTAGGATCTAAAACACTTGGTTTCTCATGTGATAAATGCATGTTTAGAGAAGGATTGCTCTTAATTGTCTTGTTTGTCACTAGAAAGTCTTAGGCTTCTAGGGAGGTTGGTTTTGTCCGCAAGATTAACTCTTTCTGCATGACAGGTGTTATGCCATGATTACTAATGCCTAAAAGAGAGATTCGAGTAGACAAACGCCCGGAGACAGAAAGCCGAGAAGGTGAAATGAACAATCAGCGGAGATTGGCTTTAAAGCCATAGACAGAGAACAAACAAGTAGGTAGTGTTGAGATAGAGCAAAGACAGAGACAGAGACAGAAAGTGATAGAGAGAGTCTGTGTACTCAGAGAGGCTTGAGGGGTTCAAGCAAAAATCTTATTGTTGTATTTGTTGTGTGTTGAGACTCAAATTGAGCTCATACTTTTTAAAAATTTATTCTGAAGACATAATAGAGAGGTCACCACTGAAGGTTGGACCAGGAGATGTAGCCTAGAAGTATTGGTTGAACTCCTTATTAAACTTGTTGTGTTTATGTGTGTTGTCTATTATGCATCTTTAACTACTTCATTGTCTATGTATTTCGCAATCTTATCGATACATTTCATAAATTAACATAGGCAAATCCATGCACATGAGTATGTAATACCTTAATAATTGTCTTAGATCTCATGATCAGATCATCTAGTCATGTAGGCTTAAAAGAGGAGCCTCCTCTAATTGGACCCAATCTACTGCATTTGTAGTTTGCAAATCTATCTCTTTAAGGTCTATTGGTGAATGATCCAAACCTATCATTATCATGAGACATTGAAATGTGAATTTAAGTTGACTTTGAACTTTAAATTCCAAATAAGATTATGAAACCTTCAAATTCAAGCTCTCACTTAGTATTTTCTTATTGCAAAGTTGTATATTCTAATGTAAAAATACAAGGTCATTTAAGTGCTTTTGTGTCAATCGATTATGCTTCTTAGAATGTATTTTCTCAAACACGCTCTAGCTGCACTCACATTTTGAAGCACTACATGCTTGGTTTAAGATTTGAATGGAAAATCTATGCAAATCTAACGTATCACTACAAAATTTTTGCCACCAAATACCTAGAAAGTAGAAAGGGTTCGTGAGTAGACGTACTAAATACTAAATAGTAAAAATTTAAAAAGACGACACAATTTAATAAAACATTTAACATACAAAATAAAGTTTAAGAAAATTTAATGAAGTGATAAAGCCTTCAAGCCTTAAAGGGTACCTGGCAACACCTTAAACCTTTCTCATATAACACTGGTATGGGAAAATAATTAAAGTGGTGCTCTATAATCCTATAGTTGGGAAAAGACAAAACTTTGAAATTCTGGATCAGGGAAGCACCTTTCCATGCATGTCATATGTCCTCTGTGAACCTCCACATCCTCATTAAATTTGCTCTTATCATAAAAATACTATGGGTTTAAGAAGTACCTAGCAGCATGTAAGGGGGAATTCCATTTCCTATCCCAATGTGCATCAATAATGTCCTAAAGAGGCATATACTTTGCCTCCTCATCCCCATACATCCCCATATATTCTTTTGATGGCTTCCTTCGCAAGATCCATCACCTCATAAATGTAACCCATAGCGAGTTTGTCACCATCAACCATCCTGAAAGTTCAAGCTTTCAAATTTAAATTAATATGAAACATTGAAAATAAAAGCAAGCTTGAAATGAAATTTAAAACTTGAAAAAGTTAAAAGACTTGAAGTACCTGAGAACTCTAACAAGGGACTCCATCACAGCAATAATCTCTTCGGCATCTTTCCAGAAACCATCATTCAATACAAGTGCAACAACTTCAATGCCTTCAAGGTTCTTGGAATGTTTATATGCCATCCACTCAGGTCCCAAGGACATCCTCTTTAGATTTATCTTTTGCTCAACCACAAATTGCAAAGGTATGAAATTTGTTGCAAATCTAGTCACTACAGGTTGAATAATTTCTTTACCTTAAGTGTATTTTCTCATGGTGTTTAGGAAAATAATGTGGTTGTTTAGGTATTTGGTTGGATTTTTCATTCGTGACAACCTCATGTATCCAATGACACTGAACAATGTCCTCAAGAATTAAATCTATACAATGGGCAACACAATAGGTCCAAAAAATAGTGGGGTGCCTAATCTCAAAAAGTCTACTAGCAACCATATAATTAGTTGCATTGTTGGTGACAATTTGTACAACATGTTATTCTTGCACTTCTTGCATGACTTCCTCCATCATTTGACAAATACGTTGTGCAGTCTTAACCTTGTCTGAGGCATCCACTGATTTGAGAAACATTGTACCTACTGGACAAGATACAAGGAGATTTATTAAAGTTCTATTCCTCTAATTTGTCCATCCATTACTCATGATCATGCACCCTATTTCTACCCATGATGAATAAAACTCAGATAGAATAAGCATGGCATATTCAATACTTTCTAATAGAAAATTTTTCCTAATGCTCTCTAATGAAGGAGCTTTGAACCCTGGACCTGCAACAACAACTGCATCAATCATAGCTTTCCAATAAAGACTTATGGCATAGTGGAAAGGTATGTCAAAATAGTACCAAAAGTTAGCAATGGCCTTCCTTTCCTGACTATGTATATTTTTTTTCCAACCAGTGGTATCCAAGGTAGGTTGGGAACCAGGTTTTGTGGGGGGAGAAAAAAAGGTGTTTATGTTTCCACCTCCAATGTTGAATGCGGGAGGATTAATTTGGCCTTGAGTTTGACTTGGACTTGGAAGCATGTGTGGGAAACTTGTGAACTGCATTGAGGATTCAACAAAGGGAGATGAAAATTGGGTAGTGGAAGAAAAATTTTCAACTCCAGGAGTTCCTATTTCTTTTCTTTTCTTCTCTTTCTTTGCATTATGTTGACTCAACATATCAATGGCCAAGGTTGCTTGGTGTTTGACATTTTTGTCAACGTTTTTGGTTGGGTATTTGTGCAAGGTGGTACTTGAATCTATAAATGCCTCCACTACATTTTTCTTTGCAAAATTTACAAAGGAGCTTAGGGTGTCCAAGAATCTTGTCACAATAAGCCAAAGCAAAGTCCTTCTCCCTCAGCATTGTTGTTGTTTTAGACTTGCCTTTAAATTGTGGCTTCCATTTAGATTTGGAGTTGTGCCTTCTATTTAATTTGGCTCTTGTAAAATACAATAAAAAATTAAAATTAAAAATTCCATATATAACTTCGCAAAAAAGAGGGCTGGTTTTAAAGGATATGAGGTTTTGTTAAGGATCAAAGAGGAGTCTATCCAGAAACACAAGCACATTTCAACCTAATATATCATTATGACCTTGAAACATAATTAGGTATATATGAGGAAATGCTACCTAAAGGAAATATTATCAACATATATTGCATTGTAATCTTGAATTTGCAAGTTCATTTAACATAAGACAACTGAATCAATACATCAATAACAGATTCTGGAAGAAAAAAAGTACCCAAAGTTGTGAATGCATGGTTAAAGCCTTTGAAGTCAACAAGACATCGACCAAGGAAGGAATTCTTGATGACTTGGTCAATGGTTGGTAAGAAACCATTTCTTAGTGCATTTTTAAATCTATTTAAGCCCCATTTATAGGGTTGAAAAGTCATAACCAAAGGAATATGTCGAACATTCGACTGCTGAATACTGAAACTTGAAACTTTCCATTGAAAACGACATTGAAACTTCAATATAGTAGTATACCTATTATTTAAGCAAAGTGCCAATGTACCTTGATTTTTGAATAGTGAAGTGGCTAATCCTAAAGGTAACACACCCTGAAGGTGACGTGTGACTTCCTGAGGGTCGATATGGAGTATGGATAGAGCACACATTGGTGACTGCCCGATATGGAGTCTAGACTTAGGCTCACCTTGATGGTTCCTCGATATTGAGTCTAGACTGTGTAATAGTGAGTAGTGATTGATTACTGAAGGTATCGACGTATGAGTTTTAGGCTTCAAAAATGAGAAATAAATTTTGGAATGACTGATGTTTAGTTTTTAGCAATGCGACATACCTAAACTTGAAAATCTTGTGCTCGTCAAGTCAAGGCTAAAAATCGAATAAATTGGAATCAATCACAGGAATCAACTTTAATCGGAAAGTATCAACTCAAACTTGCATTTACCATGAGTTAAACTTGGTCAACATGAGTTTGACTAGAAAAGTTTTAGATCGTATCGTTTGGAGAGCGAGCAAATTCTGACTTGTAATTAATCACAATTGACTGGTGAGTCCTATTTCATTGCTTGTAACTTAAATCTGAACTGAAAATAGGATATCTTACAATTGAAACTAATTTTGAATTTTCTAACCTGAAATTTCCCATCGACATTGTTTCTATTTGTGGTTGGGTGCATCAATGGAAGAGATTCATTTTAAATCAGGTTCATGGAGAAAATATTTTATGGAAGATGTTTCTTTTATGTTGAGGAAGAGATAGTAATATTTTTTATTAAATTTTAATAACAATAGTATCTACTCTATATCTCATTATTTTTATCTCCTGTAACTTGTAAAGAAATTTGGGTAATGGTGGACATGTAGCATCAATCTCCACTCCTTTTAATCCAAATTTTTGCATGCAAACCTTTATGTCACTTGCGCCATAAAGCCTTCGTTGTAGAGTGTGGAGTTAACACCTACCTCTGCATGAAAAAGATATACACATACCTTTTGACTTGGTTTTTTCACGTTTTGTCCATTCTTTGTTTGGAGTCTGGGACAAAAAGCTCCACATACTTTTTTTCCATACCTCTATGTGAGTATAGATTTTCACATTTTCTTTGCTTCAACCAATATCAAAAGAATTTGTGAGCTTCTTTCAAGGCATGAATACATGCTTCAATCATGGAAATTAGCAAAGTTTCCAAAGCAAAAAATAATCATGGAGTTATCCTTTTTCATTTCAAATATGTTAGGATTATATTGAGAGTCTTTTAGAGATAATTATTAACTGGCCCTCTACTTTTCCCTTTTCCTTAATATAAACTACATCTATTATCACATTTCTAATCAAGAGATTTACATCAAATACTGGATCAAAGGGCCAAGGACTTTTCATAAATGCTTCCTTGTCCAATAGAAGAATAAATGGTCAACATGTCAACTTGGCTCCAATTTTTTGGGAATTAATAATTGTTTTGAAAAATGACTATTCTTGTTTGAATCTAGAACTATGTTTAAGCTTTGAAAATGGATTTTCCTCCAAATTTATCTTGCAAAGGTCCTTATTAAAGGCCTCTCTATATCTCCTCCACTAGAATGAATGACTTGTATGTCGAAAAGTATAGTAGAGCTCCCTTCTCAAAAGCCTGATCATCCCATTGTCACAAAGAGCTCCTCCTTTTCCCCAAATTGGACCCAAAACAACATTGAGTACTTAATTATGATCCAACCTGAGAAATTTTGATTGACACTAAAAGTCAAGAGCTATTAGATTTAAAGTGTACTAATATGATTCGTCATTATTTCATTGAATAAGTACATTGTGTTTGAATTTTTCATTTGTGCTTGTAGTATGTGGTACTTACCTTGTTTCACCTGAAAGGGTTTTTATTCTTCGACTATGACAATGCTAGTAAGATTTAGGCCTTTTGTAGTATTTTTACTCCATGATCATTTTTGCAATATGTATGTCCTATGTGGAAAGAAATAAGCATTTAATTACTACCTCCTAAACTAAAGCACTATTTCTTTTATTAGGTGCCATGTAACGTCCTCTAAAAATTGAGGACAAATGGGACATAATATCCTATCCATCCCCGTAGACTATAGTCCTCCATAAAGGGGAAAAAGCCTCAAAATACCCATTGCTGTACACTTTTTGGGGAAACGGGGCTTAAAAAACCCAAATTGGGGTTCGGAGTAAGGTTTACTCAATCACTTAAGAATATGAAACCCCTCGCGAAAATCTATAAATAAAGAAGGATTGAATTCATTTTGGATCACCAAGTGTGGATTAATCCATTTGTTCTTGAGCATTAGCTCTGATTGTTTTTTACCCCTTCTATCTCTTGTCAATTTCAGTGGTGAAATATTCCACCATAGTTGAAATTCCCTTATTATCTCACTATTTGAGCACAAGGGTCTCTGGCTGGTCAGCGAATTCTGTTGGATATTGGTCTCTTGTCTTTTTCTGGGCACAAGATTTCTTTTAAAGGTGAATGAATTTGGAGGACATTGCATGATAGTTTAGCTCTGTTTGGCATACACCTCTCTTGAAGGAAGCAACAAAGTTTCTAAGCCCTTAATATCTTGTTCTAGGAAAAACACTTACCTTACACAGTGGATTTGTTTTTGGAACCTAGAGTAACGAAACTCTTTGCTTTATTTATTTTTTTCATGCATAGTTAAAAGGAGAACTTCCATAGCTATTAATTCTTAGCCTAAGCTAAGGAAGCATGTTTTCATATCTCATATCATATTCACTAGCAGCAGACATTAATTGTCTTGTCTATCCATGCATGAAAGGTACATTAGGATTAGGAGTTAAGAAAGTTGATACATTGTTGTATGTGTTTCCAAATTCATTTTACCTTCTAGACTAAAGGAAAAGTGAATAGTAGTGTTTGAAATTTTTAGTTATTTTTTGTTTCAAAGAGTAATAAATAGTGATTCGATTTGAGTTTTAAATCTGTGTACTTGTTGTTACTTTCTTCAGTGGCATGTGCTTCCTTGTTTAGAACAAGGGGTTTTTCTGTAGTATCTAGCCTCCAAAGCTTCTTAAATGCAAAATAAATATCAAATCATGCCCTTGTACTCCAAATCATCTAAGGCATCACCCTAGAGAAGTTCCAAAGTAGAGCAATGAGCTTTGACAGGCCAACTCCAACCCCATGTCACTATACAAGTGTTGACAACACTGCTACAAAAATTATTCTGAAGTGTTGCATCCTACACCAATTCCTAAGATGCATGCCCAAAGGGGTTCTAGAACGAGGCTCAACCTTCATTACCACATTTAAGACTTTTCAAAGGGATCGGTCCCTTTAAACCATGCCAATTTTTACACTTTCACGATTTGGCCATGTTCCTATCAATTTATATTTTGTATTGAAAAGTTAGTCCTATTTTACATGTTTATTAAATTTCAGAACAATTATAGGTTAGCTCCAGCAAAATGTCAAAACTTTTGTGGGTTAGGCTGGCATTTCTCCAAATAATATCACAACTATCTATATATTATATATATATATATTATATAAATATATAATATATAATATATTATATATATATAATAATATATATATATATATATATAATCACACATTTTCCTTTTTAGATATTGATTGGTTGAACAAAAAGGTTCGTTGCCTGTGTAATTTTGTCCCATACTTCAACATCAACACTCATAGATAACAATATCCTTAATTCTTCATTTGTGTGCATAGTAAGGTCCCTTTTGGTTTCTATTTTTGATGGAGCAACCTCTGATAGTACACCTTTTACCATAGAGATGTTGTTGTTAGATAGAAATCTCCAGAGGAGTCTTACACCAGACATATAAATGGCTATTGTATATCACAATAATAAGCATTAACATATGAATATGTGCAAACCCTAAACTATGTGCATCCAATCCATTAATTTTTCTTTCATGGTAGTTTTCATTCTACATAGTAGATGTGTTGTGGCACTTGAGTGTGTTCGCGTAAAAAATTCTAAGGCCAAACCCAGATTCCCATGTGTCATGGAAACTCAACATGTGCCTTGTTCATCTAAGAAGTACTTGTAACTCATCTTAGGATACTCATGTACAATCTCACTCATCCCACTTAACAAGTTACCAAGACAAGGCTCATCAAATCCAACCTTGGTCTAAAACAATTAAGAAACACAATTTAAATCTTGACATGCCATAACACCTGACATGTCTTAGAATGTCTTCGCACTATGTGGCATGTGTTAACATCCCCTACATTCCTTGGCATGATTTTACACTCCTTATCACATGGTGGCACTTTGTGACATGCCTTGGTAGTTTAGCATACCTTAGCATTTCCTAGCATATAACCTTGTCACTCTCTCCTTAACACACCTAGAAGCCATTGAAACTCCCTCTCACACACTCTTATTCGTTAATTTCCATGCATTTTGAACTAGTGCTTCCTTATGTTTCCTTGACACCCCCTAATACTCCCTAGCTCACCCTATCACTTGACACATCTTGGCCTACCGCCTTAACACTCTAGCATTTCTTGGCACTACATAGTATACCTTGTCACGGGACATGTCCTCTTCCTCTTCTTGTGTCTTGGGACACTGTTCAGCAGATAACCTCACACCTACAGGAATAGGAACCTTCACCGGTTTACTATCCTGCATATTAAACCTCTGCAATATTGTCTCGCCATACTTCCTCTGGTTTAACCAGAGCTTCCTCTTTGCCCGATCTCTTTTAATTTCCATGCCCAAAATATAGTTTGCAGCACCGAGATCTTTCATGTCGAATTTGGAGGACAATTGGGTCTTCAAATCCTGGATAATTTTTGTCATTTCCAACCAACAACATATCATCCACATACAAGACCAGATAAATAACACGGTCACCAATTAATTTAAAATACACACAATGATCTGCTTTGCTTTTGGTGAAGCCAAGTCCCCGTATAAAAGTATCAAATTTCTGATACCACATCCTTGGTGACTGTTTTAACCCATACAGAGACTTCTTTATTAACTTGCATACTAGTTCTTTCTTACCCTTCACCGCAAAGCCTTCAGGTTGCTTCATGTAGATTTCCTCTTCCAAATCCCGTGAAGAAATGTTGTCTTCACATCCATCTGTTCTACCTCAAAATCAAAAGCAGCAGCAACAGATAAAAGTAATCTAATAGAAGTTACCTTGGCAACAGGAGAAAAAATATCACCAAAATCAATTCCCGGCACCTGGGAATAACCTTTTGCTACCAACCGAGCTTTGTATTTCTCCACCTTCCCTTCTGCATTTGTCTTCTTCTTGAACACCCATTTGCTGCCAATGGGTTTCCTTCCAGCCGGCAACTCCACCAGATCCCAAGCCTCATTTTTGTGCAAAGATTCCATTTCATCAACCATGGCCTCTTTCCAGAGTTTTCCATCCTCTGAATCCACTACTTCCTTCACAGTTCTGGGATCATCATCAGTAACAGACAAAGCAAAATTTGAACAGAAAGCAGATGGACCATACCTTTTTGGTTGCCTTCTTTCTCGAACTGATCTTTTCACAATCGGAGTTTGTGGCTCTTCATCTTCTGATTCCTCCTCTGCTGTAGAGTCTGATTCTTCGTCCTTTAGTTCAAACTCTATCTTCACAGATTCCTTTGGTTGGAATTCATGTTTAATAACATCTTTCACCTCTCTGAACACCACATCTCGATTGTACACAACCTTTCGTGTGACTGGGTTCCAAAGCTTATAACCCTTTAAACCATCCTTATACCCAATAAAGATGCACTTTTCAGATTTATTGTCCAACTTGGTTCATTTCTCCTTTGGAACATGTACATATGCATCACATCCAAATACCTTCAGATGTGAAAGAGAGGGTTTCTTACCAGTCCATACCTTTTGTGAAGTCTTATCCTCCAACACTGATGAAGGTGATCTATTGACCAGGTAACATGTTGTCTCCACCACCTCTACCCAGAATTCCTGTCCTAACCCGACACCACTAAGCATGCTTCTTGCCCTTTCCATCAATGTCTTGTTCATTCTTTCCGCAACTCCATTTTTCTAAGGTGTATATGGAGTAGTCTTCTGCCGTGCTATATCACACTTGTTACATAATTCTTCAAATTCCTTATTGCAAAAATATCCACCGTTATCTGTTCTCAGCACCTTTATCTTCTTCTCTGTCTGGTTTTCCACAAGAGCCTTAAATTATTTAAACCTGTCAAAGACTTCATATTTCTTCTTAAGGAAATATATCCATGTATTCCTGGAGAAGTCATCTATAAATGATACATAGTACACAGACTTAACCAGTGATGGAACTTTCATAGGACCAAACACATCACTATGCACAAGCTCTAATATATGTTTCGCCCTCTTATCACCAGAGGGGAAACTCACTCAATTCTGATTCCCATATTTTTCTGTCTCATCTCCTCCATCAACAAGGATGAGGCTATTTCATCAAAATGCAAGGCAGTTGTATTGCTACCTATTGCAATAACCAGACTATCCCACGAATCTGGTAGAGAACACAACAAATTGATGCACTTATCTTCATTTGAAATTTTAATATCAACAGATAATAACTAACTTACCATAGTATTAAATGCATTCAGATGCTCTGTCACCGAGTCTCCATCTTTCATCCTCAGGTTATACAACTTTTTCCAAAACAACAATTTATTCACCAGAGACTTAGATTGGTACAAATTCCCTAACTCGTCCCACAAAGCCTTAGCCATAGCTTTCCCTGATACATTCAACAATACTGAACCTGAAACACACAATCGTATTGTGCTCTTTGCCTTTTTATCTAACTTCTTCCATTCTTCATCAGACACTCTCGTTGGTTTAGTACTCGGATCTACCGTGATCCACTGATCTTTATCCACCAATAGATACTCCATTTTGAGTTTCCACAACTCAAAACTCCGACCATTAAATTTCTTGATCTCTATCTTTCCATTGCTTGCCATATTCTTTTACCACTAGAATTGATCTCCCAGATCTCCCACTGAACAAGGTCTATCACAGGCCCGATCGAAACCCCTCAGCAACAAAGGCATCCCCTTGAATCCAAAACAACTCTGATACCAAATGTAGGTTTTAACCCTGTACAAAAATTACCTGCATACGAATTCTAAAAAAACATAAAATAAACAATGCGAGAGCATAACACATAAAACACAAATACACAAAGATTTTCCCCCCGGATCCCAAAACTAGGACTACTAGCTTGATTTTTCATTATGTTCCTTTCAATGTTACAACACATATTTATACATGCCGAAGCATCCAATACCATGGACCAAAACCCATCACGTCAAAAACCATGGACCAAAAACCATCGCGTCCAAAACCATTTGCGAAAATCATGCACAAAACCATAGGTAGGTCCACCCAACCTAACATACCTGCACCCCTCAAACCCCCTATGACTCCCCCTCTACGCAATCGGTGAAACAAAAGGGGGGATCCACCCCCCTTTTAACCCCCCAGTTAACTACGTGGACTAGTTGTGGAAAGAATATAACACAACCCAACAATAGGTGGGTGGCCACCAATATACATCTGGATCAGTCCTTCCCCCTTAGGAAGCAATGGTCCCGATTGCTTTGAGTTCCTCCATGAGATGAGGAAACTTCTATTGAACTTGGTCCCTGGCGATCCATTTTCCTTGGTGCAGGAGTTGGCCGGATTTGACAACTCGATACAATTGGATCTTCTACTGGCGAGTGTTTTTGATACGCATTTACATGATCCAATCAGTTGCATATTGTTCCTTGCAGTTTGGATTTAACTCTGTTCGTGTGAGTTGTTCTGTAATGTCAAATGTGTCTAGTAATGGTGGAAAGTATGGCCGAAGGCGATCCACATTGAACATTGGGTGCAAGCTAAGGAATGGGGGAATCTTGAACTCAAAAGAATTATCTCCCACAACCTTGGTGATGGTGTATGGCTCATATCAAAGCGGGCGAATCTTGCGGTGGGGCCCAACGAGGCACTTCTTCTGTAAATGTAGCCAAACTTTGTTGCCCGCCTGGAACTTGTGTGGCACCTAATGTTGATCAGCCGTTGCTTGTACTTAGCATTGGATTTGTCCAATGTGTCATGGACTTGTTGGCAGATTTGTTGAATGTGCTCAATGAAGCTATTTGCCTTGTTAGCTTTAGACTGGACATGAGCCGAATCTGCCTGAGTCGCTGCAAATGGTATAGCCACATCAATGGGACATAGTAGCTAGAATCCCAAGCCCACCTGAAAAGGGCTGTGGCTAGTCGAGTTGTGGAGAGCTCAGTTATAGCTGTGCTGGACATAGGGGAGGCTCTCATCCCATGTGTGTGGATGCTTTGAGTTGTACATGTGCATAATTTGTACGCTCATCCTATTGATGACCTTTGTCTAGCCATCAATTTAGGGATGGAAAGTTGTGGACTTAGTGACCTTGGTGTCAAATATCGACCAGAGACTGGACCAAAATGTATTGAGGAACCTATTGTCCTGATTTGAGATGATAGACTGAGGGATCCCAAAGTGTACCCACACTCGTTCAAATAAGAGTTTAGCAGTGGATTTTGCTGTGATATTCTTCTTGTAGGACGCCATAATGGTCATTTTGAAAATTTATCGACGACCAAAAAAACACAGGCATTGCCATGCTTAGTAGAAGGAAAACCCAACATGGAATCCATGGAGATGGATTCCCAAGGTCGACTAGGGTAGGTAGCGGAGTATAGAGGCCTTGCTTCTTGATGGTCGGTTTGGCAATGGCGCAAGTAGTGCAGGATCTGATGTACTTCCCAACATCCTATCAAAGGTTCGACCAGTATAAATACTTCTGCAGTACTGCTACCGTTTTCACGACCCCGAAATGCCTAGCTGCCCAACTGTAGTGCACTTCCTAAATCATCTTGTCATGCTCGCTTGAAGGAACACAAAGGTGTCCCAGGTGGCATAACAGAGCATCCTAGAGGTGAAAATATGGAACTTGCTGACCCTCCAAGAGCATATGGTTTGTGTGGCCAAATTTTGGGTCGCTTTTGTAGAGAAGTGGCCAATCAGAAGTCTCGTGTCCATAAGAGTTGAGCACAGTGGTTAATGCCATGATCCGTGGTCAGTTGAGGCAGTCTGCAACATTATTGGTGCTACCCTTCTTGTGCTTGATATTCAAATGGAATTGTTGCAGGTATGGGTTTGCGAGGATGATCTTGCAAAAGTTCAAACAGATCGAGCCCTAACTCCTTATATCTTGACCTTGTTGGCGACATGCAAAGAAAAACAGATAAAGAGCAGACCACTTTGATACCAATGATCCAAATTTAAACATGAACACAACAAATTACAGATATAACCATAAATACAAATATGCATAAAAAATAACACTTCATTTCATTAATATCAAACACTGAAGTATGTTTACAAACATAATGGAAATAAGACTAGCTTGGGTGATGGTAGCTTATCTCTGAGAAGAGATGTGGTAGCTACATGCCACTGAACTAAGTTACAATGAGGTTCCAGGGCCTTTTTATTATTGAACAATTAGAGAAGACCCTAAACAACCAAAACCCTGGCCCGAGGAGATGTAACACCAAGAGTTTATGGGCCCCGTTGGGGTTAGTTGGGCAGCCAGCTTCCTAGGGTCGTAACTTGGTCATATTATCTCCGTTTGACACGTATGATACCTCGTTGAAAATATCTCTCCGAGGACTACAACTATAGATGTGATTTATTTGAAAATCAAAGAAGACATTTTGCCAAAAAAAAATTCGTCGTTTAGGGCCTCAAAATAGCTCTGAAAGTTCCGGACCCGAAATACTGCCAAAAACAGTAAACTATGCTACAATTAAGGAAACTAAAAAAAAATAAAAAACAAATTAAAATATATATATATATATATTTTATAATTAATTAATTAATTAAAAAAAAAAAAATTAAAAAAAATTGGTGAGGGTCCAAGTGGAATAGGTGGGTCGCCACCAATATCCACTCGGATCAAGAACCCAATATGAAACATTTATGAAACGTGGTTCACATGGAGGAAGTGAAGGCATGGATGTTTCAAAATAAACAATGATTTGGCAGATTCAGTAATAGGAAGATATTTCTGCATCTAATAGGAGTTGGGCAATCCAATGGTAGTTGGGCGAGTATATTTGATTGTGGGAGCATCCAATGGATAGGTTTCTATAGATTCGTGAGAGAAACAAAATTTCAGAATGATAGATGCCAACATACTGCAGAGGAGGCCAAGTCTTCTGGATTATGTGTGCAATCTAATCCATGTACAATTCGTTGAGTATATTAATATAAGAATTGAGCAGTGCAACAACAACATGGTAGTTTTCTCTCGAAATGGTTTCCACTAGAAATACTTGTGTTGTTATGTGTGCATGCTTGTGTTGATATTTATCATGGTTATTATATTTTGAGCTTATTGTTGCTTACATGTTGGATGAGCTAATCTTGTGGATGTCCATGGATATGTGAGGTTGTGAAAAAGATTTAAATTGGTATAAAGGCCATCACTACTGATTCATCCCCCCCTCTCAATAGTGATCTAGTTTCCAACAAGTACATGATTGCTGAGATGCTCATAGACCTGTATAAACTACTTTTTCCATTTCAACTTCGTGCCTTCCTTTTCTAACCAACACTGTAGGTACATTCAAATACTTGGCGCCCCATTCCTGGGTCGCATCTATAGTTGCATAAGTTGTCTTCAAGACTCTCAAATTCTCATGTGATCCTCTATGTATCTCATACAAGGGAGCCAATTCCTTCTATAAAATGATCATCTCCTCATATAATTGTTTCATTGTGTCTTCCAATGGCTTGAGTTCTTCAAGTATAGCTTCCTTAATCCTTCTTTTCTAGCACTGGAAGAAGACATTCTCTGATTTTCAGCAACGGGATGATCAATATCTTGGTTCGCAGTAACCAAATCCTTCTCCAATTGCTCCTCCCTTTCCATCAATAAGTCTATATTATTTTGTGTGGCCACTGCAAAATACGCATTGTCTGAAGTGACTTCTATAAGATTACTCGTGGTTTTTGACACAATAAAAGTTTCTATATTAATGGAAACATGATAACTAGGATCATTTAGGAAGTACCTTTGTCTTTCTTGTATGATATTTTTGTTTAGCTCGTTGAACATGAAGTTGGAGATATCCATGACCCTTAAATTAGGTGGATGTAAGATCCCCATTTCACTGAATGGGAGATGGCCACTAGTCAGAGGAGTCATGAGATGAGTGTTTGGATGTTCTACAACTGACTCAATGTCTATCACTTGGCCATCCTCCTCTTGTTCATCATTTGTATTCCATGCCTGCAAATCTTCCTCTAACTTCCTTGCAAACTCCTCCTCCCGTTTCCTCGTATTTTCTTCCTCTGCTAATACTTTTTGTTGTTCCTCTTCTTCCCTTTTCTTCTTAAGACCTTCTTCTTGCTGCCTATTTTTGACTTCCTCTTGTTTTATCTTCTTCAATTCTTCTCTCTTCTTTTGTGTGTCCTCTCACTTCTTCTTTTCTTGCTCTTATTTCTATTTATGCTCTTCCTCCTGCTCCCTTTTCCTTGCTTCTTCCAATTCCTTCCTTTTCTTCTCTACCTCCATTGCACCCTTGGTATGCAGATTAACTTTGAATTTCCTACTCTTCTCCTCTTTAGGATCATGTCTCAAATTTCTCTTTGGCCCAACATTGACCTAAGAACCACTTCCTGTTGAGTCCCTTCTTGATGAGTATTTGGTACATGAACCGTGTGAGAAGGGCCTACTTCATCACCCAATCCAACTACTCTAGAAGCATAATACCAATTCTTGATATTCTCTTCATATTCCTAGGAATTAGAGGAATATGGCCAGGTGTAATGCAACTTTGCATAGTTTCGCTTGCATACACCTCTAAGGTCATAATGATGGAAACTCATCTCATCGAACCTGAGGAGGTTAAGTTTGTTGTAATAGATTTTCTGGATCTATCCCATCCATATTTTATGGAGATTAAGTTCCCCAATCTCTTCTTCTTCTACCTTCAGATTCTTAAGTTCATATGACCCTACTTGCAGATCGAAGATAAGTGAAGGCAACTTCTTCAACTTCTACAACTAATGCGACAATCCTAAGCATAGCTAGTAATCGATATCCTACATCGAAACTTTGTCTGTCATACACTTTGGCATAAGATGTGGAGGCTTATAAGTTCTGAATAATCTGATGTATGTGCCTTGAGAAGAACAAAACCAATCTAAAACTTCGAAAAAAACTTATTGGCCTTGTTAGTCATGCCAAATGGCTTAACCTCAAAGATCGTCTGATAAATCATGAAAATAAAGTGCTTAACTATCTTGTCATAAACTTCCCAATAGCTGACTTTTGATAGTAGTTTGCAGTAGATGTTGAAAGAGGGTTGTTGTCTGGTCCATTTCCACTCTAGACCTGAGAACTCATTTCAGGCACAAATCCCATCAAACAAGTAAGAAGACATATATAACTCAGGCTTCTCACCTTGTGAAACCATTTTCACCTTTACCACATTCATCTGTAGTTATTGGGCTAATATGTCTGACCAATTAAAGATATTTCCTTCTGCAACAAGTAGGTAGGCCATATAAATCCAACCTTCTTCAAAGAACTATGTGCTTCTGTGCCCATACAACCTGCAACACAACCATGAGGTATTGATACACTTTCCTTAATGACTTTGTTCTATAAATTCCCTCTTGATTTTGGCGAAATTTTCTTGGTTCTTGCCACCATGACTTGAGAACATCCTTTGTAACATACCAAGAATAAAAAGATGCATAGAACTTTGAATTCAAGCACTCCTATGGACTAGGAAAATTGTAATAAGAGTGAAGATCATGGGGTTGAGACGTAGTGAGCTCTTGCTCACTTACACTATTGAGTATCATATTCCACAAAATCACCTATTCTATCTTGTTTATTAATGAAAAAAGGAGTCACTATGAGGGAACATTGCAGTGGTTCTGAGCACATGAACAAAATATTGAGGCAAAGGTGACCTTACTAGCCACTGGAAGTGTGTTAAGGCAATGAAGAGAGACTTATTTTGAGCACATGTCAGATCAACAAGAGACAAAGGTTACGGTCTTAGGTCTTAAAGCTGCACAATGTGAGAGGATTATTCTTGAGTGTAGGTCACATCGGTAGTGAGTAGAGGGTTGTATGATGTCAAATGGAAGCGCGCTCTACACTATTGAAGTCTAGGTTGGGCACAGATCAGAGGAACAATGAGCAAGGAAATCAGGACTACTAACTAGGAGTGTGCAATGTAGTTTTGCAGAGAGATAAATCCTTTGATGGGTGCATGTCACATATGCCATGAGTAGGGTTTGGGAGTTTACTACCTGGAAGAGAGCAATGAGCAATGAACTGGTCAAAGGGTTGAAGATCTTGAAGATGGTACAATGCATGGAAACAAATATCTGTTTTAAATTTAACCAAATGTTGAACAAGAGCAAGCAAAAAGAACCAAAAGAGTGAAAAGGCTATCATGCACTCATACATATATACAATTGTAATCATGACTGGAATGCGAAGAGACACTAAAAATTACACATGCAAAAGAGAAGCGACACACACAAGAGATAAAATAATAAAAAAAGACACATGCAAAAGAAAAAGGAAACAAAGGTGACACATGCGAAAGAAAAAGTAACATGTGTGAAAGCAAAATGAAGCAAAAGTGACAGTTGAGAAACTTACCTGGAAAATGTCACACTTGCAACCTAGATAGAGGGAATGATCCTTATCCTCAAATAATGTACATAGATCAAAAGCAAAAGTTGAATATGAAATTAGATCCAAGTTTGGCTCCTTATATAGGGAGAGCACACATGTAATTGGGGTTAGAGTTTGTGAGTGTGCTCAATGCATGTGAGAAAAATAGGAGATAAGAGTGTGTTGAATGAAACTAAGTGTGACATTGTTGACTTGGGAAAGTGTGCTCTCACTATCGATAAGAAGTGCACACTGACTTTTCGCAAGGAGTGTGCTGGCACTGTCTCTAGAAAATGCACTCTAATTGTCTCTAGAAACTGCAATCTTGTTGTCAACAAGAAGTGCACTAAGATTACTCCCAAGAAGTGCACACATGCTATCAATAGGAAGTACGCTTTTCCTAGTGGAAAGGAGTGCACTCCACTGTCTCCAAGAAAGTACAACTAAATAATAAAAGGAACAAAAACTAAACCTACACCTAAACTATCAAAGAAGGTCAGGATTACATAAATTCAAATTTCTAGTGCAGCCACAAGAGATGCTCCTGACTTGTAAGCATGAGGGTAGAGGCAATTAGTATCAATGTGAAACAATCCGTAGGGATGAACATGTTTACTTGAAAGGTCTAACATATGAGCAGAAAAATGCGAAATAAGCACTTCCTTTAACCAACCTACAATTCTACCTCATTGATAATCATACAATCCTTGAAAGCTTCTCATGAATTTACATTTATTTTTGTTCTCATTCTTAGCAAACACCAAGAAATTTCAAAACTTATTATTAACAACAGATCTTGTTAGGTCCCTATAATACTAGTGATTCCCCCATTACTATTGTCATTGTATCCCTTATTGTTATTTTTGTGCCCCTATTGTGTCCATATTGTTATTATTGTTCCCCATACAATCCCACTATTGTTATTTTTGTGCCTTTATATTATTATTGTTAGGTTAGCTTGGTTATATTGTGACCCCTTAGACTCCTATATATGGAAAGGAGGTTTTGTCATTTGTATCATCCAAGATTGTTCATTTGTGTAAAGGAGGTTGCCCCCTCAAAGAGGTTGAAATCGAAGGTGTTGGCCTAGCTTTTTATCTTTTTGTGAGCTGGTTTCCTAACATTTGGTATCAGAGCTTTGGATTCTAGGGTTTTGCTGCTCCAAATAGGTCATCATGACATTTGCTCTATAACTTTTTTTTTGCGATGTTTCAGAAGTGAAAAAAAAAACCCATTTGAGACGAAATCGTGTTGAATCTTAGGTCTAAATTTCAGAGCTTGACTCGCTCTATTTTCAGAGATATGATCTGAGGAAGTTAGGGTTTTTGCAAGCTCAAGAATTTAAGCTAAAATAGGTCATCGAGGGATTTTCGCTATAACTCTTTCACTACGAAGTTTCAGAAGTTAAAACCAAAAGAAAATTGAGAAGAAATCGGTCTGAACCTTGGCTCCGAATATTAGATCTTGTCTCGCTATATTTTCGGAGATATAGTCTGAGGAGGTTAGGATTTTTGCAAACCCCTGAATTACATTCCAAACAGGTCACCATGGGAAAATCATCATAACTATCTCTCTGAGAATCAGATTGAAATTTTGTAAGAAGTTACAGAAAGAGGACAGACAGTAGTTTCTTGTATATATTTTTCAGATCAAAAGGTCAAAACAATGACATATGGCACTTCATACAAGTTCGCTCTTCTGAAAATGTATATAATCAAGCCATCTTGGGATATTGTGCATAAATATTTCTTAGAGAATCCAATTTCGATCAGATTGGTGGCATTGGAAAGAGGACATAGAGGGCTACAACAGTTCCCGATTTTAGAACCAGAAGCGCTGATTGCAAAAATACATCAGATTCAATATCAGGCTCCTACAAAGTGAAAAAAAAAAATGTGTGTAGTTTTTTTTTTCAATTTTTGCATAAGCTTGGTTTGAAAAATTAGTTTGAAGGAATTCAAAGGGCATAATGAAGCATTATTATCAGTAGTTGATGCCCCAAAGAAAGAAAATGGAAACACCTAGTAAGCAACCTGAAAGCTCTGGTATGACTCATGAAGAAGAGGAAGAAATGCAACATGATATATCAAAATTACACGACCAAGTACAACAAATGTTATTCGCACAAAAATTAATAGAAGCTAAGATGGATGATTTAAAAAAAGACGTAGAAGCTAAGATGGATGGTTTAAAGAAAGACGTGGAAGATAAGATGGATGGTTTAAAGAAAGGCGTAAAAGCTAAGATGAATGTCGTGGAAGCTAAGATGGACAGCATGGAAGCTAAGATGGATGGTGTGGAAACTAAGATGGTTGATTTGAAGATAGTCATGGAAGATTTGAAGACATATTTGACAAATTTTCTATAAGAAATGCTTACTAATGGTGAAAGGGTAGTAAAGGAAAATCATGATGAGAACAAAATAAATGTTAATCATGATTTCATAAACTCTAATGTTGGATCGAAGAACCACCATGTTCCACATATCAATAAGAGGAAGTTTGATGGCAAGGGTTCGAAGCATGGATACTACATATGGAGCAATTTTTCGATCTCCACAATGTGCAAAACACACAAAAGGTATGCATTGCAACTTTATATTTGGAACCAAATCAGTTTGTATGGTATTGATGCCTTTGCTCTCGTAAACAAATTGTCACTTGGGCTATTTTATGGATGAAATGATAGCACATTATGAGGATACAAAAAGCAACACTTTTTTTAGCCAATTGATGAATCTCAAACAAAAGGGTTCAATGATGGATCACATTGAGAACTTCCAAAAATTAAATACAAGGGTAAAAGATATTCCTGAGGAGCATAGGATTGATATGTTCATAGGGGCTTTAAAATATAACATCCAACATGAGGTTCGCCTTTGGGAACCTGATTCAATGGAGAATGCATTCAGGTTGGCAAGAAAAATGGAAAGCAAAATTATGGCAACAAGGAAGCCTACCACTCACAATCATAAATATGGAAATGTTTCTGCCCCTAGCCATCCACAACCTACAAGGTTGACACCACAACAACTAGAAGAAAAAAGAGAAAAAGGGCTTTGTTACAGTTGTTATAGCAAATACACTAAAGGTCATAAGTGTGCCGAGAAGAAATTATTTTACATAGATTGTGAAGAGGAGGAAGAAAAGG
>APFE031229673.1:25659-51495 GCA_000404065.3 Pinus taeda
TGTGTTAGTATTTTTTGATGATATACTAATATACAACAAGTCTTGGAAGGATCATGTCCAACATGTTGACATGGTGCTAAAAATATTAGAGGAGAAATAATTAATGCAAAAATGTCCAAATGTTTCTTTGGAGTACAATAGGTGGAATATTTGGGTCATATTGTATCTCATGAAGGTGTTAAGGTAGACCCTAGCAAAATTAAAACCATTAAGGAATGCAAAATCCCCACATACATAAAGAATCTACGAGGATTTCTCGAGTTGACAGGGTATTATCGCAAGTTTGTTAAGAATTATGGGAGAATAACAACACCTCTAACAACATTATTGAAGAAAGATGCATTCTCATGGACTCCAGAAGCGACGAAGGCCTTTGAAAATCTTAAAGAGGTAATGTGCCAAGCACAGGTCTTAGCTACACCGGACTTCACAAAAACCTTTATTGTGGAATGTGATGCCTCAGGAAATGGAATTGGTGTTGTTTTAATGCAAGAACAAAGACCCATTGCTTTCGAAAGTCATCCAATCAAAGGAAAGTATTTACACAAAGCTATTTATGAGAAGGACACACACTGGAAATACTACATGCACTTAAGAAATGACGACCCTACCTAACGAGAAGACACTTAAAGGTAAAAATAGATCATGATAGTCTTAAATACTTTTTGGAACAAAGATTATCTTCAGAAGAGAAACAAAAATGGGTCATAAATATGTTGGGCTATGACTTTGAAATAATCTACAAAAAAGGGAAGCAAAATGTTGTGGCAGATGCACTCTCAAGAAAGGATGAGGACTTGGAAGCATTTCTTTGCGCCATTTCTATTATCCAACCAGATTGGATAAACGAAGCAAGTTATGAATGGAAGAATGACGCGGAAGTGTGGGAACTCATTTAAAAGATACAAGAAGATACCAGTACATCTGATACATTTAGTTGGAAAAATGATTCATTATGGTACAAGGATCGGTTATACCTATGTAAGAATTCCCAACTCAAACAAAAGATTCTTAGGGAATTATACACCTCTCCCTTAGGAGGGCACTCAGGATTTCTAAAAACCTACCACATGGTTAAGAAGGATTTTTTTTGGGATCGACTTAAATCAGATATTCAAAAGTTTGTGGCCAAATGTTTGGTTTTCCAACAAAATAAAGTTGAATCAATTAAGACCCCAGGACTATTACAACCCTTATCCATTCCAAGCCAACATTGGGAGGAGGTCTCAATGGATTTTATCACAAGTTTACTCAAGTCCGAAGGAAAGAGTGTTATCATGGTGGTAGTTGACAGACTTACCAAGTATGCACACTTTTGTGCATTATCTCATCCATTTAAAGCAAGTACAGTTTCTAGTGAATTTATGGAAACAATTCAAAAGCTACATGGAAACCCAAAGATTATTGTAAGCGACAGAGATCCCATTTTCACTGGAAATTATTGGACAAAATTATTTTCTTGTCTTGGGACTAAGTTAGCTCATAGCTCATCATATCATCCTCAATCTGTTGGGAAAAATGAGATAGTAAACAAAAGTTTGGAAGGATATCTTCGTTGCTTTGTATCTGATAAAAAAACACAACGGGTCAAATGGTTTCCTCTGGCTGAATGGTGGTATAACACTTCCTTCCATACTGCAACAAAAATGACCCCATTTATGGCACTTTATGGATATCATCCACCATCCATCACATCATATTTAAGAGAAAATTCTAAGGTTCAAGCAGCAGAAGATCACATTGAGCATGAGAAACAAGTTCTCCAATTCTTAAAGGATAACCTTATCTTGGTGTAGAATAGAATGAAACAGTAGGAAGATCAACATCGCAGCGAAAGAAGTTTTGAGGTAGGTGATTGGGTATTCCTACGAATACAACCATATAAAAAAATGTCCCTCAACCATGCTAAGAAGGATAATAAATTATCACCAAATTATTATGGTCCATACAAGGTGTTGCAAAAGATAGGTACTATGGCATACAAATTGGAACTTCCTGCAGCTTCCCGAGTGCACCCAGTTTTCCATGTTTTAGGCTTAAATAAGGCTATAGGTGACAAGATTCTAGTTCAAACAATATTGCCAGAACTTGATGAGGAAGGAAAAATCATATTGGAACCTGAAGTAGTCAAAGAAACAAGAACTCGACAACTACGAAATCGATCAATTTCAGAGTATCTCATCAAGTGGAAGAACATACCCATTGAGATTCACAGGGGAGGGTGAGAATTTTATATAGAAGCACCCAGAACTACTCAAGCGTTGAGGATAACACTTTTTTGAAGGAAAGGGGCATGTTAGATCCCTATAATACTAGTGATTCCGCCATTACTATTGTCATTGTATCCCTTATTGTTATTGTTGTGCCCCTATTGTCCCCATCTTATTATTATTGTGCCCCATATAATCCCACTATTGTTATTTTTGTGCCTTTATATTATTATTGTTAGGTTGGCTTGGTTATATTGTGATCCCTTAGACTCCTATATATAGAAAGGAGTTTTTTTCATTTGTATCATCCAAGAATTGTTCATTTGTGTAATGTAAAGGAGGTTGCCCTCTCAAAGTGGCCAAAATCGAAGGTGTTGATCTATCGTTTTATCTTTTTGTGTGTTGGTTTCCTAATAGATCTTGCCAAGTGGGATTCTTCTAGCCATTCAATGATTGGAAAACGATATTTGAAACAACTCATTGGAAAATATTGAGATTTTGGAGAAAATAAGCTTTCAATCAATGCAATTGAGTTATAAAAAGAATCTTGCAAGATGAATTTAATTTGATCTTGTTTAGAAACCTTGTCAATATTGTGAGAACCTAACATAACCATCAACAAACACTAAAGTTCCTCGACTCCTTGACAAGTTTTTTAACTCTCCAATGATGAATCATCAAATTTGAGTGGCTTTGAAATATCGATGGGTATATATGCACAACTATTATTATGTGTATTAATGAATACATTGTAAATGCCATCAATTTGATCAGATTCAACATTTATCACATGGGACTCTTCATGGATAAAGGATCTAGATGAATCAAACATAGGACTTCCTTGAAAATTTAAAGTTGTAAGTCCTTCCTCCTCGCCGATTGAAAATGGGTAACAAAACAAATCATGAACAACAGGTCCCACATTCTCATCTTCTCATCATGAAATAACTCCATCCCATACCTGATTGTAATCAATACCAATAGGATCAAGATTTGAATAATTTAAAGAAATAGGTGGTATAAAAAATTCATCAAACACGTCAGGGCATAATTAATAGGGTGTTAAGGGTGGAGGAAAAGTGAAAGAATTTGATGGGGAGTGCTCAATTACAATTGATTCTGATTCAAAATCTGAATCCTCCACACTAATATCAGTCTACAAAAACAATGGATCGTCATGCATGTTATGTTCTATGAGATCATTTGAGCATCTACTGTCACCCATGACAATGTCTTGGTCATGGCAGGGAGGTGAAAGTAAGAGCATAATATGAGGAGACTTAAGACTAATTAAATGAACACAAATTGTGATAGGATGATGATTTCCTATGTATTCCATTTCATTAAGGATCTTGTTTTCATTTGACTGATTACTGGGATCACAAGATTCTTGATTAGCCAAGAGTGTAGAAATGTCATCTTGACATAGAGGAATTTGAGGAAGGGAAGAGAGAAGGAAACTATCTTCACCCTTTTGCTCCTCTATCTCCATGATGTAACCATCTTGTACTTGATCACCATTTAAATCGGTGAATTGAGAATCAAGAGAGTCTGAAACAATTGTTGGTGGAGTGAATTGATAAATTAAATCAAGATAGAAAGGGTCATAAGGTTTAAATGATAGAGGATTAAAGGTATCCCTTGAAGCAACAATATCATTAATCAAGTCAACTTCAAGATTTACCTTATTCTCATTAATATCTTGATCATAAGAAGGATATGAAGGTGGAATAAGTGGACCAACAATATGATTTTCAAGTTTCCCAACTTCAACATCAGTAAACAAGATCACTTTGATTGACAAAAGAAAAGGGGCAGGAGAAAATAATTTGGGATGAGAATTGAAGATGGTTCAAATTCTAATTGTTCCAAAGAGATCCAAACCAAATGCTGAAATTTTTCATTCATGAAATCCCAATCCACATATTCTTCAGAAAAATCATAGAAAAGGTGAAGAAATCAATCAAAAAAATCCTCTAATGATTCATTGGGTTTAATTTTAATTTGATTAATCCTTTTATACACATATTGATATTTGTACTGATAAAATGCTTCATGAAGCTCCTTGTTGAGTTGTTCGAATGAATGGAGAAAAGCAGCTAGTATGTTGTGACATTGTTGCTTAACACAACCTTCAAGTGTGAGGGTGAATAATTTGCAAGCAAAATATTCACAATTGACTTAATTAGAATCACATGACTTAAGAAATTGAAGTGTATCCTCAAGTATGGATGTTCCACCCTCGCCATTAAACTTAACTGTGACAAGTTATGAATTACTTCAGCGTGTATTGTAATATTTACTCTTTTAGAAAAACACCCCATGATTATGATTTGGAGAGGAGCCATTTAAGATCATAGATTGAAATTGGGCTTTACACGCTCAACTTGTCATCTATCCCTCCTTCTAGTGCCACAATGTTGGCGGTGCTGGAATTCCACCAACACAAGGGGGTCTCCCCCGTATGAAGTCACAGTTAGACCTCACATTGTTTGGTATAAGAGCCCCATCTAGGAAATCAGCCTAGATGCCATTATAATGATCTTAAATATTTTCCTTGGATGCAATTAACAACATAAGAGAACATGCACATATTTTTGAGATAAACAAGTAAGCTAGATTTGTGAAACACATAATTGTAAAGTGTATAAAGTAATTTCACAAATGGGAAAAGAGGGAGTGAGACTTTAGAAGAAAAGTATTAATACTACTTTAATAAATACATGCATATACATAAAAAGAATCATTAATTAGTATGTAAAATAGTTCGCAAAATAACAATGATCATGAAAGCGAGTAAAGACACACAATTCAATTAAGATGTATACCAAATCCAACAAAATAGTTCATTTTATTTATCACATATGAGCACAAACATACATTGCAAATATGAAAGAATAGTCTTATAAAATTCACGATACATGCAAGAAAACACACCCGAATATGAGAGCTTCAAAACATTAAGTGAAAGTGCCAATATACACAATTACAATAATGCATCACTAGCCCCAATAGTGGAACATGAAGGCACCACTTTCTCCTCAAAAGCATGATCTTCTCTCCTATACCAAGCTTGAGAAGCAAAATCTAAATGTCCCTTACTTGAGGCATGAGGGTGTATTTATAATAAGTGAGGTAACCTTTCACCTTCCCTTGTGACTCTTGAACTCCCTCATGACCCTTGAGCTTCCATATGACTCTTGAGCTCCTCTAAGACCTTTGAAATACCTAATGAGTCTTCACATTCCTCATGTGACTATTGGATTTCCACACACACAATTTACATATTTTATTATTTTTTCAATTACAAAATTATATTTTCCAAAATTGTGGCAAAATTCCACAAAATACAATGAAATACAAAATGTTCACAGTTGTGGGAATCACACTTGGCAACCATGACATGGAGCTCCAATGTGATGTGTTGATACCAAGATTTATATTTTGATACTATGTATCTAAACTTTTATGGTAGATCTGGATTAAATATGATATTTCCCTCCAAAGCATTCAGATAAATAGTTTTGGAGCTTGTTTGCACACTATTACACAACATGACTAACTTCATATGTAACTTTACAGACTTAGCTACGTATTGCAAAACATATTATTTTATCACTTCTAAGTCATCTTGCATGGCTGCTTGTTTGATATGGTTCAAGAATTCCTCTATTTATCACATGATAACATTCCCACTTTTTATTTCCTTGAGTGCACCAACAAAAGGTATTTTGTGTATCCACACCAAGGCCTCTAATCGATTATACAACCATGCATATGTTGAGATAGTGTTGGTTACATGATTGTTGAGCATCTCATAGATCTGTATAAACATTATTATCTCCTCTTTTTCCATTTCAAATTCATGCCTTCCTTTTCTAACCAACACTGCAGGTACATTCAAATACTTGGTGCATCATTCCTGGATCACATCTATAGTTGCATAAGATGTCTTCAAGACTCTGAAATTATCTTGTGATCCTTTCTATACCTCATACAAGGGTGCCACTGCCTTATGTAAAGTGATAATATCCTCATACAAGTATTTCATTGTCTTCCAGTGGATTGATTTCTTCAGGTATAACTACCTATAATCCCTCTCTGCTATCACTACCAGAAGACATTATTTAACTTTTAGCAATGATATGACCAATTTGCTACTTCGCAGTATCCAAATCCTTCTTCAATTGCTCCTTCCTTTTCATCAAGAAGTCTGTATTCTTTTGTGTAACCACTGCAAAAGTTGCATTGACTGAAGCGACTGCTCTAAGATTGGTCCTGGTGTTTGACACAATCACCTTTTTAGTATTGATGGAAACAGAATGATCAATATCATTTTGGAAGTACCTTCAGCTTTCCCTGTATGATATTTTTTTTTAGCTCATCAGAGGTGAAGTTGGAGATATCCATGACCCTATCATCATGTGGAGATAAGATCCCCATTTCACTAAATTATAGATGACCACCAGCCAAAGGAGCCGTGGGCCAAATGTTGGGATTTCTTGTAGTCAACTCAATTTCTACTACTTGGTCATCCTCCTCTTGGTCATAATCTATATTCTAGGCCTACAAATCTTCCTCCAGCTTCCTTGCAAACTACTCCTCCTCTTTCCTCCTGTTTTCTTCCTCTGCTAACACCTTTTGTTATTCCTCTTATTCCCTTTGCTTCTTAAGAGATTCTTCTTGTTGCTTCTTCTAGAATTTCACTTCTTTATTTCTCCTCTCTTCTTCTGCATGTCCTCTCGCTTATTCTTTTCTTACTCTTCTTTCTATTTATGCTCTTCCTCCTACTCCCTTTTCCTTGCTTCTTCCCATTCCTTCCTTTTCTTCGCTGCTTCAATTGTGCCCTTAGTATGCGGATCAACTTTGAATTTCCCACTCTTCTCCTCTTAGGGATAATGTCTCAATTTCATCTTTTGTCCAATATTGACCTAAAAAACCACTTTTTCCTGGGTCCCTTCCTGATTAGTATCTGGTACATGAGTTATGTGAAAAGGGCCTACTTCATCACCCGGTCCAACTGCTCTAGAAGCATCATACCAATTTTTTATCTTCTCTTCATCTTCCCTGGAATTAGAAGCATATGTCCTGGTGTAATGCAACTTTGCATAGTGTTGCTTGCATACACCTCTAGGGTCATAACTATGGAAGCTCGTCTCGCCGAATATGAGGTGGTTAAGTTCCCCAATATCTACTTCTACTACCTGTGAAAAGTTCAAATGGCACTACTTGTAAAGGGAATATAGGCTAAGGTGACTTATTTGACTTCTACAACTACTGCGACAATCCTAAGCATAACTAAATAAACTAATTTATGCATGATATATATATATATATATAATATATAATTCTTAAAAAATTTTATTTTATTTATATTTATTTATTTTTTTGTCACATACTTTGGCATAAGATGTGGAGGATTATAAGTTCCAAAGACTCTGATGTATGCGCCATGAGAAGAAGAAAATTGATTTGCAACTTCAACAACAATTTCTTTCGCCTTGTCAATCATGCAAGGTGGCTCAAACTCAAAGATCATTTGATAAAGCATGTCAATGAAGTGCTCAAATATCTTTTCATAAAATCCCATATAGTTGACTTCTGATAGTATTTTGCAATAGATGTTGACAAGGCATTATTGTCTGGTCCATTTCCACTCTAGACCTGGGAACTTGTTTAAGACATAGATCCCATCAAGAAGGTAAGTGGACATAAATAACTTAGGCTTCTCGCCTTGTGAAACCATTTTCACCTTTGCCACATTAATCTAAAATTATTGGGATAGTATGCCTCACTAGTTAAAGGTATTTCCTTCTGTAGCAACTGGGTAGGCCATATAAATCGATCCTTCTTCAAAGAACTTTGTCTTTTCGCACCCATACAACCTGCAACACATAGCCATGAGGTGTTGATACACTTTCCTTAATGAATTTCCTCTGTAAATTCCCTCTGGTTTCTGGTGAAATTTTCCTGGTTCTTGCCACCATGACTTGAGAACATCATTTGTAACATAATGAGAATAAAGGTTGCATAAAACTTTGAATTCAAGTACTCCTATGGACTTGGAAGCTTGTAATAAGAGTGAAGATCATGGGGCTGATACGTAGCAATATCTTGGCCACTTTCACTACCAAGGATCATATTCTTGTAGTTTAGATCTTGCAGTATCCATCCCATCACTTCTGCACAAGGTAGAACCAAATACCTACTAGAAATATCGTGGAATCTGGACCTTTTGAATCTTGATATTGATGTATACTTCTCTATCCTACAAGTATTCTAGGAACTCTTTCTCAATAAAATATTTGCACCATTTGCCATGTTATGGTGGTGGACTTATCAATGAAGCACATTGTATCTGACAGAATGGGTACTTTTTCTCTAGAGTTGTGCATGACACCTTCAAGACTACTTTCGATAGCCTCCCTTATTGGTTCTTTGCATGTGACTGGAGGCATAGTTTCGGTGGAAGATGACAAACTAATATGCTCTAGAATTTTAGTACTTGGGAGTGTAAATTCACTCATGGAAAAAGAAAATCAGTTCCACAAAAATCACCTATTCTATCTTGTTTAGTATTGCAAAAACTAGTCACTATGAGGGAATATTACGCTGGCTCTAAGCACAAGAATAGAATGTTGAGGAAAATGTGACCTTACTAGCCACTAGAACTACACTAAGGTAAGGTTGAGAGAGTTAGTTTGAGTGCATGTTAAATCAATAAGAGACAAGGGTTAGTGTGTTAGGTCTTGGAACTGTGCAATGTACTCTTACTGGTAGAGAGGCTTCTTCTTTAGCACAGGTCCCATGAGAAGTGAGTAGAGGGTTACATGCTATCAATTGGAAGTGCACTCTGTGATATTGAAGGCCGGGTTAGGCAAATTTCATAGGTACAGTTAGCAAGGGGGTTAGGACTATTGACGATGAGTGCATAATGCACTTTTATAAAGAGATTTATCCTTTGATGGGTGCACGTCTAATATACAATGAGCAGGGTTTGAGAGTTTACTGCCTGGAAGAGTTCAATGCATTGGTTAAATGGTTCAAGAGCTTAAAGCTGGTGCAATGCATGGAAACAAATATTTTTTTGAAATTTGACAAAGTATTGAACAAGAGCAAGCAAAGATAACCATAAGTGTGAAAAGGAGATCATGCACTTATACATATATACAATTGTATCATTATTAGAATGTAAAAGGTTTAAGAATGTAAAGAGACACTAAAATAGACACATGAAAAAGTGAAGAAACACATGCAAGAGCTACATAATTAAAAGTGACTCATGAAAAAGTAGAATCAAGCAAAATCGACACATGCGAAAGAAAAAGAAAGTAAAAGCAACAGTTGAGAAAATTACACCAAAATTGGTGCACTTGCAACCAAGAGAGAGATAATGCTCCTTGTCTTCAAATAATTCACAAATATCCAAAGCAAAAGGTGAATGTGAAATCAGCTCTGGGCTAGGCTCGTTATGTAGGGAGAGCACACATGTAATTAGGGTTAGGGTCTGTGAGTGGGCTCAATGCATGTTAGAAAACTAGGAGATAAGATTGAACACAATGGATGTACACAAGGAGTATACAACCTAGATCCATAGCCCTATTCCTTGGATTAACCTCCAAACATTTTTTAGAACCATAACTTGATTCCTTAGATTAATCTCCAAATGTTTTTTGGTGCTAGGGCTTTGGAATAAAGGGATAGGTTCTTTAGGCCAAAACCTTATTTTTCATTTCGCAGGGACAAATTCCTCCATGAAGCCAAATAAAATCCTTTTTTCTCTTGTCTCATGGACCATATGAATCTATAGCATAAATACCTTATCATTTCTAAAACTCCATTAGGTATCCATGCTAGTGGTATCCAATACGAAAGGATCACTTCAAGACATATTTGACCATAACTAGTTGAACCTCTTCTAAATCCACATATTGCATAATATATTGAGATTTTACTCCACTTTGGTCATCAACCATGGCCATCCAATTTTTAGAAATGTTTGGCTTTAGACAAAACCTTAAGAGTTTTAGACCAATATGTAGGTCTACCAACTATTAGGGAAACATTTGAGTAATGAAGATCTTCTCATGCTTCAAAATAACCCACAAAGAGATTGTCAATTTGTATAGGCCTACTTTTCATACCTATCACTTCATAGAATAAATCCATGATATCTCTAAACTTCTATATAACTGTTTCTAGACCCTTCATAGAAAATTAATATTTCATCAACAAATAATAATTGTGTAATATTGCAGGATGTACATATATTGACTCCTTTGAAACTACTATTGTTAGAAGCCTCCTTTAACAACCTACTCAAGCCTCGAGTAATTAAAAGGGAAATTAGAGGGGATAATGGGCATCCTTGTTTAAGGCCTCTTCTTGGCCTAAAGAAGGAAAATGCCACCCTCGATAACAAAACAACAAAATTTATAGAAGTAATGTCATTCATTACCCATACTACAAACAAGTGAAATAAACCCAAATGAATGAGGATTATTCTAATATATACCCAACTTACCTTGTCATATGTTTTGGATAAATCCACTTAGATGACCATCAATTCTTTATTACTCACTTTGGTTGAATGGAGTCATTCTTGGGCTATCCTCACTACCTCCTATGTTTTCCCTCCCTCAGAAAACCTAAACTATTCTTCAAAGGTTTCGCCTAATAGGAACCCTTTTAGTCTTCTATATATTACATTGGAGATGACTATATATACAATTACATAAGGAAATTGCCTTGAATTTTTCAAAATATGTTGGATTATCATATTTTTTAATTAGAGAAAGAAACTTTGTGTTAAAGAATCAAAGCATTTTTCATAAATATCTTGAGGCATCGAACACCCTCCTTAAATTTTGATTTGAAATGAGGTTTTAACATCTTGTTAACTTACAAGAACCTCTCACTCCAAAGCTTAACAATTATATGATCTAGCTTAGGTTGACAATTGCGGAATTAAGTACTTGAAACAGGTGTATGTCTTTGTTTTTTTTTCAACTATTTAAGAGCTTTAAGTTGATTTGTTTCTGTTGATATTAGACACACATAACAGCCATATAATGCAACAAATAAACATCAACACATAACAACAAATTTAATCTAGGAGTTCACCTGAATATCATGGGCTACGTCTCCTTGAGCTTCTGTCAATTTGACTTGGCTCTTTGGGATTATGGCTTCAATTCTTTTACAAGTTCCACACCCAACTCGAATGGTTATTTACTTAACCAATGGGCTTAGAAAACCATCTATATCCCTGTCATGGTTGTCATCATTCTACAAATAGATTTAAGATCCCTTAGACTTGATTCCTTCAATAGGTGCACTAAGCTTCCCTGAGCTTCTTGATGACACAAAATCCTTTATAATTCTTCAACTGTCTATAAAACCTCTTCCACTATCTCCAGCAATATCAGACATCAAAAATAGATTGTTCATTTGCTCAAAATGAGCATTGCATCCCCGATCTAAGCCTTCCTCAACGGATGGCACTGGGCTGCCTCAAACTTTCTTGTAGCATCTTGGCCTTTATAAGTCTTCAGATGCATCTATAAACCCTTGCAATGGATTCATAAGGCTCATTATAGTTAGGAATGATTGTTGTTTCACTGAGAATGGATACTGGTAGCTCCTACAACTGCCTCCAACCCCTAGTGACCTTAAGCTCCAAAAGATCCCTGGACGAAAAGCTCCTTGAAGATGGCTTCTTTAGCTTCTCTGGACTATTCCATTGGCTTTAGAAGGCCTCAATTAGCCTAGCTAGCCTCTTGGTTCACTCTCTTAGGTCGAAAATCACTTCTGGAGTGCATTTAGATAGTTTCTCCTAGAAACACTCCACTAATTTTGGCAAACTCTAGTTAACTGTAACTAAATTTGGAAAATTCCGCCTCTTTGTCTACTCCACCAAGCTAAACCGTCAGGTAGACCGTAACTGGTGGCTTCGGGCGTGCATGTGATAGGTATACCGAGGGTTAAGGGATAACGTTAGCGGTTCTGGCGGTCATCCTGCAAACCGCGTGGTTTGTGTCATTCGACGGCATGTGACCAGTTCTTTCGGGACCGTTGATGGGTAAGACCATTGGCAGTCCTAACCTTCAAACCTCTGCCATTATAACGTAAATATAAACCCCAACCCATAACTGTTAAGAAACAATGGTTAGCGGAGTTGGTGGAGTGTTATGCTGGTTTGTCGGAGGTCCCAGGTTTGATTCCACCAGACCCCAACAAAATTTTACAACACCATTCTAGGGCCACGTGGCAGCCTCCGAGCTTGCCACATGTCAGCACCTGATTGGTCAACCAAACAATAATATTTTGGGGAATATTCCCTAGAATATTTTAAGGAATATTCCTTGGAATATTCTTTTTTAATATTTCCCAAAAAACAATTATTCTTGAAAATTGTAGTTTAATGGACTTTTTTCAAATGGTGATAGCTTCTTCCTACGGTGTCAGTTTTGCGAACGGTTCACGACATTGAAATCAGGAAAACAATATCTATCCGGTTGTTCAGGTTTGACACTCTTTCGAACACTTTGAAATTTGAGCTATCATTAAAGTCCTGGATCACTATCTGATCACTCCTCCCCATTGGGAATCTTTTGGACCCCAAAAGATTGATATACTGATCTGAACAGTAGTTGAGAGTACAATACCCTCTTCTTTCAGCCTTCATACACTTTCCTGCATGGTGGGTGCCTTTGACCCAAATCTCGAAGGTAGTCAACGCTTCCCTTATTGGATGCGCTTGTCCTCCTGTTAAGAATTATCTTCCTTGAACACATTCAGAATTTACAGAAGGTAGTTGAACATCGCTTCCAAGTCACTTCCATGGTGACCTTTGTTGCTGCAAATCTCCTTAAGTAGATGATGTTAAAATACAAGAAAACAACTTGACAATATAAATTCTTTCTCCATCAAAAGAAACAAATTTCATATCATGTGAATCATCATCATGTCTTTACATCTTGTGTAAAAATGATCGACTAAATCCCAAGCTGACAAAAATCATGCCTTTCCAAACATTTGACCCTTCAAGTCAAGCATTTACAAAAAGAATTTTAATGATTCTTTTACAAAGATGAAACACTTCATCTGTATCTCCCTTTTACAATCTTGGAGACCAAATCAACTTTTCCAAGTCGACATGACATTACATGCATGTTTAATCAAAACAATCTGACGGTCAATAGCTTTCCATCAAGTCAATTACATACATGTTCAAATACAAGGAAATCATTAACATCCTTGTGTTCATACATATCATTTTTATGCATGTATTTGATTCTTCAACTTTCTCTTAAGCACAATCATGACTACAAGATCCTCGATCACATGTATATGTACTTTCAAAGCTGAAATGAAGATAATTTTGCTGCAATAAAGTGAGTCTACATACTCAACTTTTCCATCCTGCAACTTACATTCTATTAGCAAAGAAATGCAAATAGATGTGACACATTTCTTTTCACATCAAAAGACATGTAGCTTTAATTAGATAAGAACTCTAACCATTTCTTACCAATCCACACCAAAGGTGCTTCCTTTAACTGTACATCAACATCAACATGTGAATGATCTTGAAACACATCAATTATGGAAACTTCCTTTCCATTCTTACCATACTCTTTCTCCACTTTCTTCAAATTTCATGGAAGCATTGTTGGATTCAAAGTCCAACACCTTTCAGCAATATGTCCTTGCTTATGGCAATAATTACAACACATGTTCATCTTCTTGACAACATAATTTTCCTTGTCCAATGGACCTTTGGATTCTTACCTTCTTTCCTTCAAAAGTTTCATGTATGTGGCCATTTTCTTCCAACATCTAGAAACATTATGCTTAACTAAACCACAAAAGGAACATGCAATTCTTTTCCAATTCTTATGTGGAAATTTATCATGCTTAACATAATCAAAAGAAGTTTGATTGAAATCAGATTTATACCTTTCTCTTTCACCTTTATTACCTTCATGAGGAGGTGAATCAAATGAAGAAGTAGCTCCCCTTGGAACACCATCAATCTCTTCAATGCTTTTATAGCTTTCACAACTTTCTGGTTCGAGTGTATGCTTATGAACACCTTCTTCCTAAAAATGATGTTTAAAAAAAATTCATTCCCCAAGAAATACAATCTTTACAAACTTGAGGTAGGGAACCTACAATGAAACTCCTTCTACGAACTGTTCCAATTGCCTTCATGGCTCCTTTGGAACTTTCCCCATAAGATTTTCCATAGCCAAGACCCAAATACTTAGACCTTTCCTCAACCATTATTGGCTCAACAATACCCTGTGCATGTTTGCCCAATTATTTTCCTTCATAGCCCATTTTGGACATTAACTTAGACCCTATGCCTCTTGCATGTTTTTCAAAAGAACCAACATAAACATTCTTATAGGAAATTGAAGACAAAATATAATTGTTTACCTCTTCTTCAAGTTGATACTTGACTAAGGCTTCTTTGGCAGCAAGGAGTTGTGTCTCCAAATCATGTATCTTTTCTAGATCCATATTTGCAATATGAAGTTATCTCTCCATTTCCTGCAATTTGTCAAAAAGAAACTGCTTCTCTTCCTTCATGGAATTCAACTTCTCTCGAAGTTCAATGGTCATTTCTCTCACCATATCCATCATGATGAACAAATCTCGCTTCAATTCTTCATCAAAGAATCTTCTGAAAGAGTGGGATTTGGAAAAATCACTTGTAGAAGTTTTCATTATCAAAATGAACAAAATCACTTCAACAAAATTCACAAAGCTTTCAAAGAACTAATGACAAATTTCTGAACTAAATGGTAGTAGAATCAAATTCTTATTCAAGCAGCCTTTTGCAAACAAACCCTCTTATGCTTCAAGGATTGCCTTGAGGTCCTTAGGGTAAGGAGAATGCCTTCAACCCTTCTTCCTTCTTGTCCTCTCCTAGATTTAGCTTATCAGTAGCTTTCCATTCACCTTTTCAAACTCAAACAATAGTCAGTTTACAAACAATCAAACAGTAGAATCCTTTGTACTGTTTAAACACCTATTAAGTCAAACAAGCAAATAGATTGGTCTATCAATCAAGCATCCTGCTCTGATACCACCTGATATGAAATGAGGGTTTAACATCTTGTTAACTTACAAGAACCTTTCACTCCAAAGCTTAACAATTATATGATCTAGCTTATGTTGACAATTGCGGAATTAAGTACTTGAAACAGGTGTATGTCTTTATTTATTTTCAACTGTTTAAGTGCTTTAAGTTGATTTGTTTTTGCTAATATTAGACACACATAACAACCATATAATGTAGCAAATAAACATCAACACATAATACTAAATTTAATCTAGGAGTTCACCCGAATATCGTGGGCTACATCTCCTTGAGCTTCTGTCAATTTGACTTGGCTCTTTGGGATTATGGCTTCAATTCTTTTACAATTTCCACACTGGACTCTAATGGTTATTGACTTAACTAATGGGCTTAGAAAACCATATATATCCCTGTCATGGCTCTCATCATTCTACAAATAGATCTAAGACCCCTAAAATTTGATTCCTTCAATCGGTGCATTGAGTTTCCCTGAGCTTCTTGATGGCACAAACTCCTTCAGAATTCTTCAATTGTCTCTAAAACCTCTTCTACTATCTCCAACACATATCAGACATCATCAATAGACTGTTCATTTGCTCAAAATGAGCATTGCAACCCCGATCTAAGCCTTCCTCCACGGATGGCACTAGGCTTCCTCAAACTTCCCTATAGCATCTTGGCCTTTAGAAGTCTTTAGATGCTTCTGTAAACCCTTGAAATGGATTCAAAAGGCTCATTATAGTCAGGAATGATTGTTGGTTCACTGAGAACAGATATTGGTAGCTCCTGCAATTGCCTCCAACCCCTGGTGGCCCTCAGCTCCAAAATCTCCCTGGATGAAAATCTCCTTGAAGATGACTTCTTCAGCTTCTCTGGATTGTTCCATTGGATTCAGAATGCCTCAATTAGCCTAGATAGCCTCTTGGTTCACTCTCTTAGGTCGAAAATCACTTTTGGAGTGCATTTAGACAGTTTCTCCTAGAAATACTCTACTAATTTTGCCAAACTCCAATTAACAGTAACTAAATTTGGAAAATTCCGCCTTTTTGTCTACTCTGCCAAGCTAAACTGTCAGGCTGACTGTAACTGGTGGCTTCGGGCACGCATGTGACAGGTATACCAGCGGTTAGGGGATAACGTTAGCGTTCTGGCGATCATCCCGCAAACCGCGTGGTTTGTGTCAATCAACAGGCATGTGACTACTTCTTTTGGGACCGCTGGTGGGTAAGACCATTAGTGGTCCTAACCTTCAAAACTCCACCATTATAACATAAATATAAACCACAACCCATAACTATTAAGAAACAATGGTTAGCGGAGTTGGTGGAGTGATATGCTGGTTTGCTGGAGGTCACGGGTTTGATTCCACCAGACCCCAACAAAATTTTACAACACCATTCGAGGGCCACATGGCGGCCTCTGGGCTTGCCATGTGTTAGCACTTGATTGGTCAACCAAAAAAGAATATTTTCGCGAATATTCCAAGGAATATTCCAAGGAATATTCCTTGGAATATTCTTTTTTTAATATTTCCCAAAAATCAATTATTTTTGAAAATTGTAGTTTGCTGGACTTTTTTCAAATGGCGATAACTTCTTCGTATGGTGTCAGTTTTGCGAACTGTTTGCAGTGCCAGAATCAAGAATACAATATCTATCTAGTTGTTTAGGTTTGACACTCTTTCAAACACTTTTAAATTTGAGCTATCATTAAAGTCCTTTATCAATATTTGATCAGCTTTTGTCCAATAAAATCATAAAAACCAATAAAAAATTCCACATGCGGGTCATCATAACTTGATATTTTGCATAGGGTCTTTACTTCATGATCCTATGACATAGCACATGCGTTCATGGGATATTAAATAATACCCCTAATTTCATTAATTGTTATTATTATTATCCAATTTTAAGGTCACAACCAAGCTAAACACCAAATTGATATATGACACCTCCTTGTTTGTGGGACAATGGACCCACCTCCATGCATCAATTTTCACTGTTAAGTCTATGAAGGCATACATACTCTACACCCCTTTGGTTTTGAACTTGTGACCTCTTAGGAGGAAACACTTTCTATTAACCATTAAGCCGAGTCATGCTATATGAACCCTCTCCCAAAAATACCTACCAAAATACTTTTGCTGAACCTTATGCCAATATGTATTTATAATAATTAAAAATTAAATTTTTACTATATTCCCCATTTTACAATCCAAAATACGTGTAAATCCCCTGTACCAAGCATCCAACCCCTCAATACACACACATTGACTTTATTTTTTCACAATCCCGAAACCCTCTTTACAAATGAATTTGATAAGATATTGGTCAGCAAGGCAAAGTCCCCTAAGCTTTTTTCTTTCAAGAAGCTTTAAGGAATGTAAAGAAATTCATATTTTCCAACACCCTCCATCAAAACCTAATTTTCTTTGAGTCAAAAAACCTTGAAAATAATCCGACAATAGGGATGAGAAGTAATTTACTCCTATTGTATTTCCTTTGAATTTTAGTGCCCATGTTCCATCATTATTTTCAATTTTCCATAAAAAATTAATGTTCTTCACGTGGTTGGAATATCTATGGAAATGTTTTGTGTTTTCATCTCCTACGTGGAGCCATAAGGCACTACTTTTAAGCCTTTATTCTTTATTCTTTTTGTAGGTAGTATTCTTATCCTTTTGTCTTTGATATTTTATACCTATACCTTTTATTCCTTTGTCAAAGACCAAAACCTTCACTTTTATAATGAGATTCCAAGGGTTCCTCCGCTTTTTGAAGAGTTTTACAATCCTTCTGCTTCTTTCTTTTTTTTAATTACATAACTATTTTCTTTGATTTTTTCAGATTTTGATGGAATAGTAAATGATAAATTCTCTTGAATCTTCATTATAAGGCTCCCATACCTCTTTGATATTTTTAGCAAACTCTTATTCCATGATCCATTTTGGATTAATATTGAATGCACTTGCTTGTTTATCTTATGCAAGGGTTATTTCCAATAATATTTTTAATCACAAGTTTCTTCCATCTTCTGATCTTTTGATTGTATTATGTTCGAGTATGAGAAAGTACATACCTATGGTACTTCTTGTAGACATTCAATTACTCCATTACAATCTACCTTCTAAAACTTTTTTTAGTTTTGAATATGAATTCAATCCCTTTAGTGCAGCCTCCCGATCACCCGATTTCTTCCTCTAAACCTAGAATTTTCTAGATATTTCATATGTGATGTCAAATGATAAATTCCTATAACTATGGCATCTACTAGACCTAAAGGGAATACCTTCATATTCTAAGTTCACTTGAAAATATTCCAAACCTTTATGAATTTCCATATTCTTTAGCAGGCTCTTGCTCATATCTAGATCAACTAGAAATGGTGGGCTATACCCATGTAGCCTAAGTCTAAATGATAACTCAACCTTGTAAAAGATACTAAGTGAATTCCAAATTTCCTTAAGTAAATTTTCTAATCATATGACCAAAGGGAGCCTCAAAGTCCTCACCCAAACCAAGAGGTAAAAGAAACACATGAAACTTGCATTGATATGTATATGCCATTTTTGGAGGAAGAGTGGTTTTGTACCACACTTCCACCTTTGGTTCAAGAGGATTTCAAATGAACCATGTTGGCTTCCATTTACCCCTATTCCTAGTGTTTGAGTGTGAATTTTGATCATTCATGGGAGTGGGTGGGAGATTTGCACTAGGTGCTGAAGTGAGAATTGTGAAGTGGGCAATGTGGAGATATCAACCTGATATAGTGGAGCTTGTTTGCACCTTCACTAAGTTTCCATGGTCATGGATTCTGTTAGCCTCAAATTTATTGGGTAGTGATTTTCATTACGCCTCAAAGTCTTAGAACCATCAGTGGTTCCTGTGTTAATTCATAAGCCTAGTCGTGTCCCCTTCCTGACGAAAGTGTTATGTTTTAAATCCATCAGTTTCTCACTCCTCGGTTCGGTTTGGTTAAGTGGCATTCTCCCTATGGCTTCCTAGTTATATGGGGACCAGATAGGGTCGAGTCTTTGGTTGTTTACCATTTATTATTTTGTTGCTATTTCGAGGGGGGGAATTAGGGCCTTCGCTAGATTTTATGTTATTTGTTTGTAGTTGATAGGGTGTTGGTTGATTGGACCTCTTTATGGGGGAGTTGTTTGGGGCCCTAGTTCTATGATTGATATCCTTCCTCCTTGATTGCAATTCCCAAAAAGAGGACACATTGTCATATAGGGGCTGAAAGGTGTGTCTAGAAAGGTTAACAATGCACTTAAACCTAATTCCAAGAAGTGACACCAATATATCATTCAATAACTTCTCCTAGCATTCAGGAGGAGATTCATAAGCTTGAGAAATATGTTACTCATGTTCGTCAAACCTACTCAAATATATTAATTATGGAGGTCTCCAATTGGCTTCTTGATCTTGGTCATACCATGGGAATAAAGAACCAATGTATGCACTCCATCACCTTACATTGGCAAGTGAAGACCCTATTAGGCTAGTTATAAAGGAGAAACATGAAGATAGGAATGATATCATTTCCTTCCTGAATGATATGTGAAGGGTGAAACGTCACCAAAGTTACTTCTTAGAGAGATCGAATGCCCCCTTTTCCCACCTACGTAATTTTCTCCAATGTGAGTCCAAGCCCTCTGCACTAGCTAGAACAAGTGCAATGGACCCTGCTCCCATGACATCTTTCGATTCTTGAGTATCATTTTGTATTTTATTTGTTTTATATGATATTTTGGCTGTACTAGGGCATTGCTGTGATTTGTTGCAGACTCTTTCTGTTGATAACTTTTATCTCTTTTTTTATCAACCAATAGACCTGGTTTCCTTTGTGGTGGATTTAGACATTTTTATTTTTGATATATGATTTATCAGTAATGTATTATGAAATCCAGAGGTAATACAAAATTCAAATTACAAAAAAAGGTGACATGTATCAACTCTAGGTAGAGAACAAAAGGAATGACACATCTCCCCCGTTATGGGCTATAAAAAGCACATCTCAACACAACTAGAATGATATATATGAAAAACCCATTGTTACAATACAATGTTGTAGTGTTGCTTTAAGCATCATGATGTATTTATTCAATTTTGTTTTTAGTTAAATATCATGCTAAATACAATGCAATGGTGTGTGTATTAATGAGCATTATATGACACATAATTGTTTTTTACACTATTTTTTCATCATTCAACATCAAAAGTTATTCAAATATATCTTTGAATGTGGAATTCACACCTAATTTGCATTAAAAACATCTTTCTTGTGTCAAATTAACATTTCCATGCATCAATAATTACATTGATTTGTGCCTTAATTGCGTAATTATAACATTATTACAACATCATGATCTATAAATTCTATGTTTTTTTAATGCCTTCCTTGAGTCCTTTGGCATATTTTTACTTGATTTGGGTCAATTTAATGACCATTGCATCACATGTGCATCATATTCATTCAAATTACATCTAATTTGGATCATGTTAATTTCATAAATGTGTCTTGTTTGTTAGAGTAGGTTAATTTGTCAATCGAAAGGTATTCAAAAATAATTTTTTGCTGACTTAAAGGAGGTCAAATCCATAAACGTGTTCACTGTCATAATTTGACCTATCACTACCTAAAGATTCATCATGAGTTGGGTCATCACTCTGGACATCAAAGTCAATCATTGGGAAGGGGTGTCTATGTATGGAAAGCTATTGTAATAAATTGATGAGTCTAGGTTTTAGGTATTGATAGGATGGATATATGGTCAAGGTGTCGGAAGTTGAAGGAAATATCTCAAAAATTCGTAATCATAAATGTTTCAATATATTACCTTGTTAGACATCATATTTTCCCCTTTGCCTATCCCCTTATTTCCCACATTACATTAATTTTCCACTATTCTCAAATATTTGCATTATCCTTATTCCTTACTTTAGGCGTAGACCCTCACCCCCATCTTATCCTAACTACAAATCCCTAACCCTAAGTACCCTTTGCCTAAGCACTATGGCATACCATGATTGACTTATGTCCTTTTCCACTTCCAACGAACTTTGATTATAATCCCATCATTCCTAGACTTTTCGCCATCATACAATACTCAAATTAGTGATCACATTACATGTGATTTCCAAGTGCAACGCAGGTTAACTGTCAAACTCAATTACATTAGACAATTATTTGAAATCATTTCAAAAAGCCGCCAATTTTCTTCATGATTAATCGCAGATGATGGGCTCGTTCTTCATGCAGGGAATGGGTAAATTGGTCATATTCTAAAGCAGAGGTCATAGAAAAATTCAAAGGTCACAAAGAAATATAGAGGTCACAGAGAAATTCATGCATTATGCTATGCTTTTCTACATAGAGAGGGTTAAGGCATTGAATTGTTTCACAGGCCAGCTACCAACACCCAGTTTTGCCTTCAGGGATTGAAGAGGTAGGAAGTCCATTGGCATGTCCTAAATTTCTCTTTGTTTCATATCCTTGCCGTCAAACCCTGTATTTTTCCTGCTTAAAATTTACGCTACACACACTTTTTTTTGCTTGGACAATACACGTTCACTTCTAGATTTGATGTCACACACCAAGTATATGAAATTATGCCAATATATATTTCCTAAAGGTTCCATGTCATTTTTTTTATAATCCTGAAATTTTCTTGCATGAATTCGAACCCATAAAACTTCTCTGTCATCATATCATTGTCACAACTGTTGAAGCAGAATTGTGTTGTCACCCTTAATCAGATTTATTTCTTTGGGTTTGTACACGTAGCCCTATCTTAAAGTTAATTTCAGTTTTCCAAGTATTGAGATAGGATGGCCCCTATTACCAATAAAAAGGGTGGATACCTTGTGCGTACTGAACCCAGTACCTTGATCCTACTGAATTCATCCCCTGCCATTAGAGTGGCCTTTGAAAATGCAGGTTGCATTCCTTTTTGTCAAAAGATCTAGAAAATTGGTCACAACACAAGACTTGCTAGTTTGTTTTCTCTTAATTTCCAAGATGGTAGAGTAAAACTAGGGGACCTCGAGATTGTATTGATTGAGAAATTTATTTATGATGCAACCAACCTCCCTACAACACAGGAGAATTGGGTTAAATGGGATGAATTAGACATTTTAGCCTACAAATAGTTTGTGAAGCTGAAGTTTCTGGACAATTTTTCCTCTACTTTCCCCAGTATTTATCTTCTAGAACAATATGTCGACCTTTTGAAAGTTATTCAAAGATACTTCACCAGTGAGGGTAGATTCAGTAGAATATATCAATACCATCTGAGATTATTATGGAATTTCACAGAGAACAAGCCAATGAATATCCCTTATATTTTTCTCAAGAGTTTAGAGAGAATGGTTAACAAAGTACAAATTCAAAAGTGCAACCATGCTTCAAGTCTTTTTCATTTTTCTTTAATCAAAATTTTAGTTAAGCATGCAGTTGAGAGGAAGAAAATGTTTTGGTCAGATTTCCTTACTAGTGTTGATTTGTTGCCACAAGCTGGGTCGCCATCTGTGAAGACAGATAAGGAAGAACCCAAGCGGGAAAATCTTAAAAAGGAAAACATAAATTCAACCATGGATATCAAACCAATAAAGAAGGAAGGTGAGAAGCCAATCAAGGGACCTGTAAGCAGAATAAAAAAGAAATCTAAAGTGCAAAGCATGAAGGATGACAAGGCAATCAAAGAAACAAAAGAGCAAGTGGCATCAATTCAACCTGCCAAGATCAAAGTCAAGATTGAAGCCACAGTGTAGGATGAATTTGTGATGAGATCAGAGACAAGGTCTAGAGTCAAAAAGACCCAGGAAGAGGCATCCCCTCAAGCAATAGTGGATATTTCTGAAGACAGGCAAATAGATGTGCAAGATCATGACAAAGTGGATGAAGTAGAGGGACCTAAAATAGTACAACTAGACCAGGAAGAGGGCATAACACAACCTGAAACAGGTGCTATGCATTATGAGGAAGAGAATCCTAAAATGACCAAGATGAAAGAGGCACTTTCAAAATATTAAATGAGAATAACATTTTTGAAGAAAAAGAACAAAGATTTGAAGGAAGTAGTTAAACCAACAAAGGACAAGTCAAAGTCACCTATAACATTAGTTGTTAAGGGAAAGCGGAAGCATGTTTCTTTTGCAGAACATGCCAAGAATGTTTGAGTAGAGCCTAGAGGGTCATCAGACAGGTTTTCCAAGTCCAAATTTGGATATGTGCAAAAGATGAAGTAGATAGCTCAGGATCATGGAAAACCCCCCTTTAGTCAGTGGAAATAGTATCAAAGGTGTTTAGAGGAGTTGGAGGAAATCAAGGACCATGTGAACCAGTTCAGACAACAAAATCAAGATTATAAAAATTCAATACAACACATTCTTGAGAACTGTGATCATGAAGTTAGGGAAGTATCTGAAGACCACGACAGGAGAAAACACTTCATCAAATGGTCCCAACCAGTAAGGAGGCAGTGTAAAAATTTATATGTTAGGAATTTGGTATTGAACGCCCAGTTGATGAGCATGAATAAAATCTTGGATGATGCTCAAAGATTAATAAATAAATATGAAGGAGCAGCGGTGATACCTCCTCTTGTAAAGGTGCCTAAATTGGACTCTAAGCTCATGAATAAATCCAAACCCACCATGTCCTCACTTGTTGAACAACATGGATTTACTCCTCAAAATTCTAGCATCAAGGCTTCCAGCAGCAAGGTCTCAAGCAAGAGAAAGAGGAGGTGATCAAGCCTCATTACATGGTTCCAAGTTTTATGTTTAATTTCTGATGGTTTAATATTATTAATTTCATGTTTTGAGCAGCATATAGTATCATGATGGCAATTTAGGAGGACTGGAAGGAACTCAGTGAACAATTGAAGAAAATTCGTTGTGTAACCGCTACGCAGACCATGCGCAAACCATCACACGTATGTTGAAGGCAAGCCACTTGTTAGGTTTTCAAGAGGCTGATGTGGGGTACGTGCGGTGTCCAACTCATTTCCTTAGTAGCTTGCCACGTGCCATTTATAAAAGGATGAAGTTTCGGGTGCTGCGCAGCTACTATGCAGGCTTTTTGAACAATCGGAAAAATAGTTTTTGTGTTTTTTCTATTTTCAGTCATAATGATTAGTTCGAGGAAATGTTAATTTACTTTGTATAAATAATTTGGTTTGTGAGGACAAAATATACTTTATGTTTTATCTCTTGAGGAAAGGCATTTAGAAAAACAATAGTTTTTAATTTTTGTTTGAGTTTTTGGACCGATCCTTTGCTGTGCCGAAGATGCAGAGAACTTAGACATAATTGCATCCTATGTATTGATTATATATTTGATGAAAGAATACAGAACAACTTGTTGTTGGTTCAACATTGTTTGCATCGGTTATTAGAGTTTATGAGAGTGATTATGATCAGTTTTATGAATATAAGCTTATGACTTGAAGGTTATCGATTATTGTTTGCAAGGATTCTTATGGTATGACAATTTGGAGTTATCTTTGTCTATTTCTAAATTATTCAATTAATTCTTCTCCATAGTTTCTTGTTTATGGGTATAGTGATCTCATTTGGTTTGGAATTCAGTTAAGCTGCTCTAAAACAACTGCATTCATATTTCAATTGCAAATGAAATATTCTGTACTCATCCATGCTATTTCTTATGTTTAATTTCTTTCTTATGTATGAGCAATATTGTTATATACAAGGAAAGAAATTGTGTTTTATGTTTTCTCCTCTATACTACAATTGATCTCTTTTGTCCGAAGTTATGCCTGACAAGCCCTTGTGGAGGATGTTGATTTTACTTGCATAAGTAAAGTAAATAGAAAGTCAATGTGGTCACATGCTATTATCCTCTTCGACCATTCACACTTCAACCAAATACTTCAGAATTCCTTTTTCAGACTTGGTCTCTGAAAAACTTGTACCTTAGAGTCTTTAGAATTTATATTTTTTGAGTGAGGGAGCCCCCTCCGGTTGGAGAATACTAGTCTCTCAAATCAAAGCGGTTTGTGGTTAACTCTAAGTTCCTCTCCTCAGCCTAGAGGAATTATAGAGTGCTAACATATTGGTGCCATTGTTGGGGATCGAAGGTTTCATTTTCTCTAGGCAAGATCATCATAATTCAGATCTGGTTGCTGATGGTGGGCATCAACCAGACATAGGAAGGTTGAACCATTCACCTAGCGACTCCAAACAAGCAAAAACCAACTTTTCGAGTTCCACTGGTGTCTCCACATTTTCAAGATGAGTTCAAGAATGGAATGCAGGTATGCTCCTATGGTAAGATCTAGTATTCCATGATTTCCAAATTGCATGCCCAGTGTAGATTGTGCTTTAAGTTTTCAAATCTTACAATCTCAAGTGACGGAGCCCCCTCTAGCTAGAAAAGACTAGTTTCTAGCCAAAGCAGTTTGTAGTTAACTCTGGATTCCTCTCCTTAACTTGTAGGAATTACAGAGTGCTAACGTTGTTAATATTAAAAATGCATTGTTTTAACATTAGATCTATGATGCGATGA
>APFE031229673.1:51685-94783 GCA_000404065.3 Pinus taeda
CAATTTTACATAATAAGACATGTAGTTATAAATGTAATTATGAAATTTAAATATACTAACATTTATTCAATTTCACACTAGGGAAGCAAAAACATTTTTCATATATATTATGCAATGATGGAATTACAAATTTTATCCCACTAACATTTAATCAATTTTACATCATAAGAGGAAAAAATCATGTAATTACGAAATTTAAACACAGTAACATTTATTAAATTTCATGCCATATAGCAATTTTTTCATTTAATCAATTTTACATCATAAGAGGAAAAAATCATGTAATTACGAAATTTAAACACAGTAACATTTATTAAATTTCATGCCATATAGCAATTTTTTCATTTAATCAATTTTACATCATAAGAGGAAAAAATCATGTAATTACGAAATTTAAACACAGTAACATTTATTAAATTTCACGCCATATAGCAATTTTTTTTTCATATATATTACGCAATGATGGAATTTTAGATTAAATTGTAAAATAACCGTATGATTTTTTTGTTTGTAAATAAGTGATACATTGTCGTAGGTAAATTTTAACTTAGTATACATTGCATAAAAATATATGTATACATATAAAGAAATGAAATTATTTTGACATTATAGGTTGATTAAATTTTTGTGAATGTCCTTATCTTAGTGCATGTACATATTAGTATGATAAAATCAATTAAATTTATCATGGCCAATAAATGACCAAATACCAGCCTATTGTAATAAAGGATTACATAAGAGAAATGTAACAATTTAATACATATCGGAAAAAATAAATGCAAAGTATATCAAAACCAATAACTAAAGCATATATTATTTATTTTTAAGAAAGAAATGAGATATATTGGATTCAATTACGCTCTAAATTCCCTAAAAATGTGAGATAAATTGTACCACTACTAAAATGCCTAGAACAAAACCCTTCGAGCTTAATCACTATTGTAATAAATGCACGTAATCCACACCTAGGTATGGTCTCGCTATTTTCGTCATACTCTATAGGAACACTACAATTTTCTTTTTAAGATCCTCTACAACATAAAACATATTATAGTAAGTAATGGTTAGAATTATAAATGCAACTTTTCCAGGGGTAGCTATTGTTTCTAGGGGTAGATCTTTTTTATTTTTCTTTTTTAAGTTGACAATTAACTGTTGGAAAATCAGAAAGATCAGAAAGGCAGAAATATTTTCTTATCTTGATAATTACTTGTGATGTATTTGAATTAGTATCATCTTCTTTTGTGTCTTCATTTATATTTTTATCATCAATCAACTATCAATTTGCCAAAAGCATGAAGATCAAGATAATAAGTAACACATTATGTAGGTTCTTAGTCATGGCAAAACCCCTCTCCAAGTGGAAAACCCAACCAAAATTCTCTTATCTTCTTCAAGAACCAAATCAATTGAGACAACCAAGACTCTTGGACCAACAATAATACATAACATAATCCACCAAGTCAACCTTCTAGTCAACCACAACAAAATCAAAGTCACAATTATTCACAAATGAGGTCTCAACCTCCCTTCCACTTCTAAAATTTTTTGGTTTGCAGTAGTTCGGACCTGCAGTAACCCTAATCCTCACTGCAACTTGCACGTGTGATAGAAAAATAGAGAAAAATTAAACTTCTTTCCTTTTCTAGGGTTCCTCCTTCCTTCGCTAGAGTTTTTATTCCTTATATAATCCTTTCTCACTCCTTCTTGAGCCTTTGCACTTCCTTGTGATTGCATATCAAACTTCACTTGAATTGATGTTCAATGGGTAAAATGCACTACTTATATATAGTCTTCAAGAGTGGTTGAATTCCTTCAATGAGTTTGACTTCACAGAAGATGAGACCGACTTGGTGGAGGAGGCTCAAATTACAATTTTGACAGTGATACAATAAGCCCAAGAAGGGTCTAATACAAGATGACAAGGGAAATGACTCATGACATAACCCTAGAAGCACTTAATGGGTGATTTGACCTACAACCATAATAAATATAACATGAAACCCATGCTTATAAAAATAATTTATTTTGATATTTACAATGATCTTCTTTTCTTCTCTTTACAAATATATAAGAATTACATTATGTCATGATCTACACAACAATTATGAAGACTGATACTAGTTAATTTTTCAAAACTCCATCTTAAATAGGGAGGTATTCATAATTGTTCAGTTGGTACAAGGATGACCTCAAATTGAAATGTTCTAAGAAGAATACAACATCATATTCAATGCTATATACCATCTAGGCCAAAACTGCAAAGGTATCATTCCGCTAAGGTATCATCTAGGCTTCCTACCAAGGTACCAACTCAACCCATCAAAGATCCAAGTGTCATCTTCAAAGACACTAATTCAAGGATCTAAGCATCCTATCAAGACACTAATTCAAGGATCCAAGTGTCAATTGTCAAGACACTAACTCAACAAGGGCCCAGTGTCATCTAGGCTACTTGCCAAGACACCTACTTATCACAGATCTCGGTGTCATTTAGGCCAATATATCAATTCAAACAAAGATTTGAACATTATCCAAGACAAGACACCAACACAAATAAGGGACCTAGGTGCCATCTAGGCTACCTGCCAAGGTACCATCCCAACATGGACTAAGGTGTCATCTAGGCCAATATATCAACTCTAACTAAGATCTCAATATCAACTAGGCCAAAACACCAACCCTCTCAGGAATCTAGACATCATCAAGGTCAAGATATCCACCATAAACATGGATCACCATATATCTAGACCAAGATAACTTCCCGCACATTGATCTAAGTATCTACACCACGATGTCATCCCTTACAGGGATTTAGGCCAAGATAACATCTAGACCAAAATATCCTCCCTCACAGGGTTTTATGTATCATCTAGGCTAATTTCCATGATACCAACCCTATAATCATTCTCTCATAATGTCCTTCACTAGGCGTACGATTGTTTGTCCCGGAATAGTGCATCATACACGGAGTAGAGAACTATGTCCTCCCTCTCAATTAGAGAGGATATACACTTTCCTTCGCAAAGGAAATATATCCAATATCCCTCTCAACTAGGGAGATGTGTTTAACATTAATTAGTTTATTCTTCCAGCCACATACGCTCTTTTTTTGCATCATCACGTCATTAGAGAACTTCAACCTTCCAAAACATCATCCTTTTACAAAATTCCACTTCAACTTTTATTCAACAATGTAAACTTCAATGTCATTAGGGTTTCTACAAATCATCTTTCCATCATGTTCATCATCATTAGAAATTCATCATCAAGCACAAGGCAATCTTACAACTTCAAAACTTTGTACCTACAAATCTCATCAACAAGTACAACACAACAAACTACACATGTACAAGATCATGAAGTTAACATTATCTATCTACGGTTTTAATAAGGGACCAAACCTAAGATATCCCAAAATCTAAACCTTGTTAGAGTTTCAATCATACATAAGAATTTATACCTAGCGTTTTACTTTCATGCCCTAGGATCTTATATCAACCTCTACTAGGGTTTTTTCATAAACCCTATATATTATCATTAAACTCTAAAAAGCTAGGGTTTTACCAAAGAGAAAAAATAGTAAAAGATAACAATACAAGGGTTGATTTAATATAGAGATCAAACACCTTAACAATATAAGAATCTTTACGATTCTACAGAAAAACCATAGATATGAGAGAGTTGTTAATAAAAGAAAATTTTAAAACAAAATGATTGTACATTTAAATCTTGATGGAGAACAACTACAAATTTTATAATCTTAAACATACATTGAGTTTCTCCCTCTACAAACTTGAAGGGCTCCCTCTATAACAAATCTTCTTTTAAGACTCAAGTATTTCCTTAAAGTCTCTCTCTTAACCTAACCATAATCCTTTCTTTTACAAGCATTCTTTAGAATATACCTACAAGCCTTATTCTAGGGAAAACATAAAAGAAAGAGTTAAAATTAAGTGCAATAATGAAATTAGATACATGGAGGAAATCATAATAATGAAATGAAAGAGATAAAGAACATAATACTTATCTTTCGTAAAAAGTAGAGGCTCCCTCTTGATCTTGCATTGATCCAGATATTATAAGGAATTCCTTCAACTTACCAAAACAACTCAAGAACTTTTTATGAAATCATATTAGATCTATAAACCCTAGGAATCAAAAGCAAGAGAAAGAATAATCCTAGATTAAATCATAAAAGAAAGTTCTACAAGACCTAAAATCAATGACCTAAACTATAAAAAAAGGATATACAAGGGATAATATCCCTTAAGACTTAATAAAATAAGTCTCTGAGATTTGAATCTTCAGTTTTGGTTTTCTTTGGTGGATCTTCACAAATGGCGATTGTGGCTTGATCTCTTTATCTTTTCTTGTTCTTAGGATTCTCAAGACATTAGTCCTTATCGTGTCCCATCTTATGATAATGATATTGATGGTGTTCATCAATAGGTAAATTATATGGGCCTTAATGCCACTCTCCAGCTTATTAAAATCAACTTTTCTCAAATTTCTTTACATATTTTATTATATTTTTCTTAGTGAGAAGGGTAAAGGTGAGATGTTATGTCATGTGGCCTAATGTGCATTAATTGCAATATTTGGAGCAGTTTTGGGTTAATTTAAGTGAAGGAAATCGAAGTAGAAACGCAAGAGGGATTTTAGGAGATTGTGTCTCCCTCCTTAACTCCTCAATCACTCGAAGATTCCTCCACCATATCTCATCATATCGGAGTTACAAGCGGCCAAGCCCACCGAGTTCATTGGTAGTCAAGCCAATGATAGTTGAAGACAAATTAATCTCAAGTTTGGGAGCCAAACCTCCCTAATTTTAAGGAAGATGTTGGTAACTTCATTTGTATTAAAAATAAGGCCTAGGGCCTCATTAGGATTCAAATTTTTATTGTAGCCAACAAGAAATTTCAAGATAAGATATCGTGACTGTTATTCTCATGTTATTTTTGACATTTTGGTGATAATGAAAAGGGTTTCTTTGATCTAGCACTGAGTTTATTTAGAGGGATGAAGCTCTTGGGTTAGGGCCGAACCCTAGTAGTAGAGGTTCCTCTTTTTGTACATGTATTCTTAGATTAGAATCATAAATTAGCTGGTGAAGTTATCTCTGCTTTGTTTAATTTACAAGTCTTTGAATGATTTGTTAGTTTTGATTCTATTAGTTGGAGAAGTGGATCAGTGTTACAATAGTGAAAGAAAAGACTTCGGAAAATATTGTGACTGTGGCCTCATCCTCATCTCCCTCATAGGATCATGGTTTGAGGGCGCCACTCTCACAACCCCAAGAACAAATTTATCTTTTGGTTATTACATAACTTAGGATTTGTTGTTGAGTAGGTCATTTTTTATGATTTCTTAGAAGTACCTGCAATTTTCATTTTGGTTTCTTGAGTTTGCTGTAGATTAGAAAGCATTCCATTCCTTAGATTTAAGCCATTAGCCATGAATAAACCAGTTTCTCAAATTCAACTCACCTTTTCCACGTTTACATAAAGTTGTGCATGAATGAAGAAAAGAATATGTGTTGTTGTAAGATTTTTTGATCTACAGGGAAGTACTGATTCCACCAACCTCATCTAAGTATTCTCCACCTCACCCAATCCTATCAACCACTAATTCAAATTACTATTTGTAGCCACCGTGGAAAACCACCTTGAGCAAATCCAACCATCCTAAAGAGTTGGGCTGATCCTTGGGTAGTGTGCACCTTACTCATACCTTATTCTACCAACATACATCTTACCAATACTTCCTTTCGCCTTCCCTACCTTCCTACATCTTTTGGCTAAGTTTCCTGTAGTAAATCAGGACATCCTGTAGTAACTACAGGAAATCCTGTAGCAACTAGTATAGGAACCTTGTAGCAGCCTGCTTTAGACTGTTCTGGGGCATATGTGATGATCAGAGCCTAGGGTAGGCCTTCAACTTGACCTCCATAACCCTTAATACCATTTTGGACCAGTTTTTCCATACCTTCCTCCCCCGCAAAAGATAAACTTGTTTAGCTTAGAATTTACATTTCTAAATTGAAAATCAAAAGACTCTTTTCTAAAAATATTTAGCTAATGCATGCATACATTAGTCATAACAATGTTAGGATAATTTCCATGTCTACTTAGTCTAGATAACTAGATGATAGAATGTAAGGTTAAATTAGGCCTCTTTTGCAAAAGTAATGTGTGTTAATTCTTAGGTAGGTAGTTTCATGTCATTTCATAGCACTTTCTATTCAACACTTTCATTTCCTTAAAATAGGCAAGCATTTATTTTTTGCATCAAATATAGCTTCACATTCACTGTCAGTAGTCAACCCACTTCTATTCAATAGAAGACTAGTTTAAAAAACCCTAGTGGTCTATCGCCCCAGTTGAGAAGTGACAAGAGTAGATTGTTGCATCTGTTATGCATATAGCACTGTCACCTCCAAGTTTGTATGAACCCCGAGTTGATAAACTGAAGTTGGTCGCCCTAAGAGTTGTAGCATCCTTGCTACAAGACTAACTGAAAAAGTCCATAGCCACTGACATGCCCTTGCTGTGGGAGCGACTGGAAGGCCTCAATCAAATGCATGGCTTCTTATGGTAGCAACTGAGGGTCTTGATCAGTAAAATGTCAAGTTGTATCAGGGGTTGATCACCTAGAAAGGTTGGTTGGCTCCTGGAGGTTTTGTAGCATGTATGGAAGGTTAGAATGGTTTGGTTTGGTCGGTTCCACTTCCTTAACTATACATCGGTAGTTGAATCACATCATAGTAGCCTTTCATCACATGTTTACCCTAGCAGACTGGTTAACTTGGGTAAATGTGGGAGGGGGAGGTTACAAAGTGGTATCAGAGCATGGTTTACTCCTTGGACTAGATGGGCAATGTGTTTTTGTCATGTATTCATATTGATTTCATATGTGTTCTTTATGCTTATGTTCCATGTGCTTGTTTCATATGCATGGTGTTGGACATAGTTGCAGTGGTGTCGCTAGTTGATGGTGTTGTTGTTGGATGTGGTCATCATGAGTGTATGTCGGTTATGCATTGGTTATGGATGTCAGTGCTTATATATTACTGTGCATACATTGATATGGTTGTAGTTGTCATACACGAGGTCATGGTATGTGGTTGGCATGGTCATGCATTGATGAATGGATAATGGTTGAAATGATGATTAAATGTTTATATGATTATGTTTAAATATGTATTGCGCTAATCTGGTTGGTCTTGCAGATGAGATATCCTCCCCTGAACTAAACTAAGGTACGTTGGTTTGTTTCGAATATGGTTTAGCTGACATGATATACCTCACAAGAAGAGAAGAACAAAGATGGCTATCAAGATGGTAGGGTATAGCTCATGAGATTCTCGCTATATATCAGATGAGCAACATGGTGAGGGATATTCTCTTGACATAACAAACACTTTGAGAATTCTGAAGGCAGAAATAAGAAGTTGCAAAGAAGATAATGACCAAATCATTCAATCACAAGAGAGACTTGCTATGGCACAGGAGAAACATGCATAGGTCAATGCAGTGATTCTTCAGAGCTTGTAAGACTTGCAGAGATAGGGACCACTTAGAATCAGTCATGGGCATGACGATAGGACTAATGGAGCATATGGTAGTAGGGCACATTGTGGGCATATGTTGGATAGAGATGACATGGTCAGAGATGGAAGATTATTGAATACACTTAATAGAGAAGGCAATGGACATGGGATTTACTCTAGTTTTGGTTTAGACAGGTATCATGGTCATCATCGTTATCATCCTTATAGGAGGAGTAATAGGGGAAATTTTTTGGATGAGTTCAAGAAAGAAAATCCACCCACATTTGATGGGGACATGAAGATGTCAAAGGATGCAGAAGCATGGTTGCTTGGGATGAATAAGTTCTTCAGGTTGCATGCTTACTCAGAAAACTTGAAGGCCAAAATAGTTACATTCAGTCTTAAAGGTAAAGAAAATATTTGGTGGGAAGATGTAAAGAGTGTTAGAGGTATTTATGAAGAGTAGTTGACTTGGAGTGAGTTTGAGAGACTATTCAGGAGGAAGTATCTATCAGAGAGATACTATAATGACAGGGCAAAAGAATTCTATGAGCTGAAGATGGGATCTATGACCGATGAGGTGTACACTAGCAGATTCTTGGAGTTATTGAGGTATGTGCCTTACCTCAATGAGGAGAAGGCCAAGATTCAGAGATTCATCAGTGGGTTGTTGGTAGCGTTCAAGGACATGATTGATTTTGATGAGCCTAGACCATTGGAGGAGGCCAACTGGAAGCTAAAGCATTGTTTTGAGCAATCAAGGTGCAAATATGAGACTAAGTCGGACTGGAAAGGTAATGAAAAGAATAAAGGAAAATGGGATAAGAAGCAAACAATACCTCAAGATACAAGTAACAAAGAGAATTCAACACTACATAAGAAGTTCAATGCATCTGATAGAGGACAGGGATTTCTATCTGAGGAGCAGAACAAGGGTGATGGTTGGAATCCTTTGTAGTGTTGGACTTGTGGAGGAGAGCATCGCAGGAGAGATTGTCCACAACATTAGGGTGGTAGACCGCATATCTATAGTGCTCAAGAAGCACAGACAGTGGGATACAGACAAATTTTCCCACGGATTTATGTAACATTGGAGAATAGGCAGGAAAATCACCAAGCGTATATTATCAAGATGGAAAGTAAGATTTGTGTTCAATTATTTTTAGTTTTGATTGACCTTGGATATAATTATAGTTATGTTAATCCTGAACTGGTGGATAAGTGTGGTTTGAATAAAGAGGTGCATCCAGAATATTGGTTAATGTAGTTGGATATATGTACAAAGAAGAGAGTTCATCACTAGATAAGAGCTTGTGAATTTGAGTTGAAGGGTATGCCTACATCAACACATTTGAATGTATTGTCATTGGAATCATATAATATGTTGTTGGGAATGGACTAGTTGTATCTTCATAGGACCAAGGTGGATTATTATGACAAGGCTATTGATTGCATGGATGAAAATGGGGAACAAAGGGTCTTGCAGCATAAGAAGAAAGAAACTTTAGTTAGAATGGTGAAAACTATGCGAGGGAATCAAAATCGTAGGAAAGGGTGTGTGTTATTTGCAATGCATATTTCCAGTGAAAAAGGTAAGGAATTTGAGGATTCATATGTCTTGAGTAGGTACCTAATTCTACAACAGTTTCAGGATGTGTTTCCGGCAGAGATTTCAGAGTTGTTGCCTCATAAGAAAGTATACTTTTCTATTGATCAGTTGGCACCATGGGAAACACCAGCATCAAAGGCACCTTACAGGATGAGCACACCAGAGTTAGTGGAATTGAACTTGCAGTTGAAGGAAATGCTTGACAAGGGATACATTAGGCCAAGTGTATCACCTTGGGATGCACCAATGCTATTTGTGAAGAAGAAGGATGGTACTCTTAGGTTATGCATTGATTACAGGAAATTGAAGAAAGTCACCATCAAGAAAAAGTATCCATTGTTGAGGATTAATGACTTGTTCGATCAGTTGAAGGAAGAAACGGTGTTATCAAAGATTGATCTGAGACCAGGATACCATCAGGTACACATTAACGAAGAGGACATTTACAAGACAACTTTCTAGACCAAGTATGGGCATTATGAGTTTGTTGTAGTTCCATTTGGTTTGACTAACGCTCCAACTACTTTAATGTGCTTGATGAATAGTGTGTTGTGTCCTTATCTGGAAAGGTTTGTTATTGCATTCATTGATGGTATATTGGTATATTCTAAGAATGAGGAAGAACATGTCGAACATTTAGCAGCAGTATTGAGATTACTGAGAGAGCATTAGTTATATGCTAAGCTCGGTAAATGCAGCTTCTTTCAAACAAAAGTACATTACTTGGGACATGTGGTTTCCAAGGAAGGAATAACAATGGATCCAAAAAATATAAGGGCTATCATGGAGTGGGTAGCTCCTAGAAATATGGATGAGGTAAGATCATTCATGGGGTTAGCAAGTTATTATAGGAGGTTCATCAGGAACTTCTCATAGATTGCTTATCCTATTACATCGTTGAAAAGGAAAGGTAATAAATTTGAATGGATAGAGGAATGTGCAACTAGTTTTGAGCAGTTGGAGTAGCTATTGACAAATGCTCCAGTTATAAAGATTGCAAATCTAGACAAAGAGTTTGTGATATGTACAGATGCTTGCAAGGGAGGGCTTAGTGGAGTCCTTATGTAGGAAGGATATTAAGTATGTTATGAATCAAGGAAACTGAATAAGCATGAGAATAATTATCCAACACATGATCTTGAGTTGTTAGTGATCATCCATGCATTGAAGATGCAGAGACACTATATTCTTGGTAGGATGTTTGTATTGATGAGTGATCATAGTGGATTGAGGTATCTATTTGGCCAACTACATCTACATGCGAAGAAATCTAGATGGTTGGCCATGATCAGTGAGTTCAAATTTGAGATCAGGGACATTAAAGGTAAAGAGAATAGAGTTGCAGATTCTCTTAGCAAGAAGATACAAGTAAATCACATAACATCTATGAGTTCTTATGGGATAGATCTACGTGATCAAATCTTGCAAGCATGACAACATGATGATACATATGTGGTGCTTATGCACAGGATACAACATGGTACAGGTGATCAAGATGTTGACTATTGTCTCAGAACAGATGGCTTGTTCAGATTTAAAGACAGGATATATGTGTCAGATTATAGTGAGCTCAAGAAGCTTATCTTGAGGGAATTTCATGCTAATCCATATTAAGGTCACCCAAGATATAAGAAGACATTGACAGTGGTGAAGAAGTTCTACTATTGGCTGAACTTGAAGAAAGAAGTGGTAGAGTTTGTGGCTAGGTGCTTGGATTGTCAATAAGTAAAAGCAAAGTGTAAGGATCCAAGTGGTCCACTACAGCCGATTCTGATTCCATAGTGGAAATGGGAGGTCATTTCCATGCACTTTATTTCTCGTTTTTCAAGGACATCTAGACAACATGATTCCATCATGGTTATGATTGACAAGTTGACAAGAGTAGCACACTTCATTCCAGTAAAGTCTACATATTCAGATGTTGATACAACAAAGGTTTTCATTAGAGATGTAGTGAGGTTTCATGGGGTACCAAAGAAAACTATGTCAGACAAGGATGCCAAGTTCACTTCTAGATTTTAGAAAGAATTATTTGTAGGCTTGAGTATAGAGTTGGCCTTCAACACAACTTATCATCTGCAAATAGATGGACATACATAGAGGGTCAATAAGATACTGGAGGATATGTTGGGGATGTATGTGATGCATCAACAACGAAAATGGGAAGAGTATCTTCCAATGGTTGAGATCGCTTACAACAATGGTTATCAAGAATATTTGAGGATGAGTCCATTTGAGGCATTGTATGGGAGGAGTTGTAAGACTCCCACCAGTTGGAGTGATCCAGTGAACATGGCATTGATTGGACCAGATATGTTGGCAGAGATGGAACATGAAATGCAGGTAATCAAGAAGAATCTAAAGACAACACAGGATAGAAAGAAAATTTATGCAGATTAGAATAGGTTGTTTAAGGAGTTCCAAGTTGGGGAACATGTGTACTTGCGTATCAAGCCCAAGAAGAGCACGTTGAGGATTGGATCATGTGCAAAGATGGCACCTCGGTTTTATGGACCTTTCAATATTCTTGAGAGGATTGGAGCAGTAGCCTATCGACTTGCACTGCCTCTGACAGTGAACGTCTATGATGTTTTCCATGTGTCATTTCTTAAGAAGTATGTTATATATGTTGATCATGTGATTGACTTGTTTGTATTGCAGGTGGAATCAAAAGGAGAATTCAAGTGGAACCTCACTGCATTTTGTAGAGAAAGATGCTCATGCTCTAGAACCAAGAAATCGAGAAGGTTAAAGTGAAATGGAAGTACTTTGGGCCCAATTAAGCTACATGGGAGATGACAGATCAGATGTGGGTTATGTATCCTTCTCTATTCACTTGTTGAGCGAATTTTTTGGCTTATGTTTTGGTGTGACGTTTGGTATATGTATATATGTATATGGATGTAAATACCACCATGAGCTCTGTTATAAAATATCTAATAAGCAGTATGGGTGTCATGTCGTTATGGTTCTCATGTTGTTATGTTTCTCATGTTGGTTTGCTTCTTAATAGGTTGATCATTGTAAATATTGCATCGAACTAAGTTATAAAGCTCCATGGGCAGTATGTTTTTCTTTTCAGCAGTATTGCTAGTTGTAGGTGTCATTGAACACTGAGGACGGTGTAACAACCCTGGTCAAAAATCCATGTAATAAAGTTAATAAAGGAAAAATAATAACCATGGTCATGGGACACGTATTCCAAGTTGAATGTACACGTATTCCAAGTTGAATGTTGGGAAAATCATAGTGACGAGGATCACTTGTGATTAATTAATGGCTTTGGAAATTAGAAAAGGAAATGGAAAAGGCTTTGGAAAGGCAAAGTGGCATTAATTGACATTTTATTTATGAAAATAATGGAAATTAGGAGCCAATTATATTTGAATAAACTAATGAAATCAGCCTCATTTAACCAGTTGGAGTTTGTTTTAAAGGGGCAAGTTGAATTCTTGAAAGCACCCTTGATCTCCAGGAAAATTCGGGAATGATCTAAAACTGCCCTTGAGCTGACCCATTTTTTTAATAGATGATTTTTTTTGAGGAGGTCCTCGAAGATAAGGAATATGTTTAGCCTCTTCCCAATTCTATTGTCCCCCATTATTTGATTTCTCCATGTGGGACAAAATTCGACGAGGTCCACCTCCACCAGCCAACTCTTGTCATTTTTTTTTTTTTTTGAAAATAATTGATGAGTGGATCTGGCCCCAATTTGGGACCCCAGGATTCTGCTTCACCCATAGAAAAATTCAAATCCCCTCCCATGATTAGGTTTTTTTTCTTGTAATTGAACTTAATCAAAGGGACAAACCCAAAACTCCTTATGATTTGGTGGGGAGGGCATAAATATTAAGAATGGTTATTGAAGTACCCAACTCCTGAGAAATGAATTCCACCCCTAGACCTAGCTCCATGTCGTTATATGGAATGTATACCTACGGATAAGTACATTTTCCCTAAATGTGTAGTTACACTTAGAACAACAGAAAGAAAGTGGTTTAACCTTTCCCTATAGTAGATAGATGAGATGAGGGAAGCTACTTGTGATCTTTCGCTTCCTTTGATCTCCTTTGAATTGTTCCCGTCGCTCCCGCTCGAATTAAATTCACTCAAGTGGTACTTGTCAACAGAAACAAAAGACGAAAAAGATCAAAACATATGATCTATCTATTATAAATAAATGGAATCGACAACATTTAAACATATATGCATCATAGATATGAGCAAGAATATGGGAAAAGGAACAAACAACTTTATTGATGTTGAAGGAGGAGTTACACCCAATTCAGTTTGATCCCGTGTCACTCATCCAGCTTCAGTCCAAACCATCATCACACCAATAGCACATCAATCCAGCAACATAACATTACTTGACAATGAACTCGAGTCTCAAACCAACAATATTTCTCTACAATCTTCAAATTCCAGCCCCTGATCATTATGATGAGTGGTCAATTTATAGGGAAATGCAAGTGGTTATGTCATAAATTGGGCAATGAATGGTTTTCCAAAATTGGAGTTAGTTTCCATGGAGAAAGGGATGAGAGGATAGAGGGATAATTGATCCATATCTTATCCAAAGTCGACCTCATAGGATGAAATGAGAGTTGGGCATCCTTCTAGAATGCTCTAGAATCAAGGAATATTCCCAGAATCCTATGTCAATTTCGCTCATTCTTGCCCAGCATAGGTCAAAGTGGGCCTAAGTGCACTGCAATGTAGGCCTAAATGGGGCTACCTGCTCTGCAGCACAGTTACCCTTGACCAAGGCTGCGCTGATGTCCCAAGGAGGCATTTCAGCAGGGCTTCAAGCTAAGAAACTTTCAAGGATGGAAGCATTTAATTTGATGACTTGTCTAGGGCACATAACAAATGAATTAGGATTTGATGAGCCCTAATTATACTGATCTGATCATCGGGGGTGAAGTGCCCAAATAGACCTGTAATATTTTTATTTTAGTTTATTTTATTTCCATTAATTATTTTTATTTGTTAAATGATCTTGTCTCAATTAGGGTGTTAACTCTTTTTTATATTTTTTTTACTTCCCTCCCTTGTTTGGAGTTTGATTCTTTTTTTTCTCTTATTTCCTATTAATAGATTTTTTAAAATAATATTTGATTTTAATAAATTATTTAAATATATTTTCAAAGTTATGATAATATAGTTGTTACTTAATAAATTGTTTTTTAATGAAATTAAGAAATTAATACGTCATAAATTTAAATATTATTGTTCAAATATAGTTGATTACTTGAAATTATAGTCCTCGACATATGCTCTCTATTACCTTTGGTCAATGGTCTCTCTCTTCTCTGGTGTCTTGATGATGAACCACATTGTATGGTTCGAAAAACTTGTCGGCAATTTTTTTAAGTAATTTCTACCAAAAGACTTTATTAATTAATAAATAATATCAATATTAAATAATTATGTTAAATATAGGTGTTAACTTAAATATATGGTCTTGACATTGCTTCTCTATTAGCATTTGCCAAATGGTCTGCCTCTTCATCTGTACACCTGATGAATGACCACACTTGTTTGGTTCGAAACTCGTCAGCCAAAAATTTATTTTATTTAATTTCCCTATCAAAAGACTTTTCCTTAATTCAATAAATTAATAAATTAAATATATAAATTTAATATTATTTTTCAAAACTTAATAGTTCAATATCAGTCGTTACTTAATACTATTTGTTTTTTAATATATAATAAATTAAAATCATAATTTAAATATTCTTATTCAAATATAGACGTTACTTAAAATTATGGTCTTGACATTGCTGTCTATTTAAGCCTTTGTCATGGTATGTTGAAATTATGGTCTCGACATTGCTCTCTATTTAAGCCTTTGTTATGGTTTGCCTCTTCATCTGGTCCTCATGATGAATCTCCCTCTTCATTTGGTCCTTATGATGAATCACACTTGTTGGTTCGAAACTCATTAACCAAAAATTTCTAAAATAAAACTTTTTAAAACAATAAAATAGAAGGAAAAAAATATTAACCTTACACCTTAAAATTGTGACAAAACTAAAAAATTAATATTAAAATTATAAAAACCTAAAAACTTTCTTTACATGGAATATAACATTTTCCCATAACCTCTCAAAGGGAAATATATTCCAGCCGAAAATTAGGTTTTGAAATCATTATGGAGTGTTAATCTTATCATTATAATTTATAAATATAGAGATGGTGAAAAGGATAATTTAAAGTAAAAGTGAAAGTAATTTAAAGTAAAGGGGAGTTCAAGTGGTCCTCCACCCACCCCGACTGACCGTATAGCCGTAATGTTCCCCATGAATTGAGGGTTTAAAAAAATGGGTGACGTCATATTCATTTCATTATTTCGCGCGCAGGATCTTTGAGTATTCGTATACGTTCATATTGTAATGGTAATTTCATTTTTATTTTTTCATTAAATTAAGTTGTTTTTTTTCATCTTCTAATCAAATTATCCCCAAAAGATAGATAGAAAACTAACTTAATATCAAAAGACGGTAAGAAGAAATATGGTATATATATATATATTTTCAAAATTATATAAATATAATATAATTCATTTTAGATTATTCTAGTTAGTTTTGTGATTTTATTTTTATAATAAAAATAAATATAGTGTATAGTTTATCATTTTATTGAAGTAATCACAAAACTAAAAATTTCAATATTGAAATTTATTAATCTAAAATCTTTCTTTACATTGAATATAATATTCGTCCAAAAGTTTTTCTAAGTAAAATAATAATTTCTTTGTGAATATATCCAAAAACATTTCAACTCTTCTTAAACCTCAAAAAGCAATTAGAATTAGTAATAACTTTTTTATTTATAAGAACAAAATATTATTTATGAATAATAATGTTAAAGAGTAAAATGAAAGACAAGCTTAGATGGAAATAGTGCACTCACTCGGGGTTAAATTGATTGTTCAAGATATATAAGATGATTTATTTATTTTTTAGGAATCTTAGGACTATATAGTTTTGGAACATGCCTTTAAAAAAATAAAAAAAATCATGGTTGTTTTGGAGGATTAAGATCCTCACATGGAGAATTTGAGCAAAAGAGGAATTATTGGTCCTGGTAGATGCTATCTTTGTATGGGTGAGAATGAATACATTATACATTTATTCATTCTATGTCCCTATGTTATTGCCACATGAATAATGTTTTACATAGTCTAAACATTCATTTGCATTGGTACTTCCTATCCATGGATGAATGAATCAAGAGGTGGATGATTCAATTCAAAGAAAATCAGACTCTATTGTTTATTATTTTATGGAGTATATGGAAAAGGCAAGAATGTTGTGATTTTCAAGGGATGTTCATATGACAAAAACAAAACCCATGTCAAGATTTGTGCTTCATATAAGGAATATGGGAGGAAGGCTCGATGTTAAAAGCCTTAGAGAAACATGGCTATCCCACATTATGCTCGATATCCCGTTGTATAGTTTGACGGGGCTGCATTGCACGGTGATCCAGGTGGATATTGGTGGCCACCTGCCAAGTCCCCCTGGACCCCCACCATTGTCTTTCTCAGCATTTTCAGTTTCCTTAATTGTAGCACAACTTACTATTTTTAGCAGTTTTTCGGGTCCTGCACTTCCGGAGCCGTTTTGAGGCCCTAAACGACGTTTTTTGGGGAATCTGGGGGCAACATGGGTCCATGGAACATGGAACATGGACCAGTGTTGCTGTTCCAACAATGATAGTGCTAATAGATCTTTCTAAGGAGCTATTGTACGCGTCAAACGGAGATCATATGCTAAAGTTACGACCCCGGGAAGTTGATGTACCAACTTACCCCCAAACGGGGCCCACAGTTTGGCGTTTCATCTCCTAGGGTTAGGTTTTGGAATGTTAAGGTTTTTTCATTGTTTCTCAACAATAAATAGGCCTTCGAGCCTCATTGTAACACAGTTCAGAGGCATGTAGCCATCACATCTCTTCTCAGAGATAAGCTACCATCGCCCTAGCTAGTTTTTTTCCATTTCTGATAAGCATATTTCAGTATTTTCCATTAATGAAATGAAGTATTATTTCCGCTGCATATTTGTGTATATGGTTATCTCTGTAATTTGTTGCATTCCTGTTTAAATCCGGATCACACGGGCATTGTGGATGTGGTGCTCATATAAATGTCTCTATGACAACTCAGTATAAATTTTTATGGGTTGTGGTGAAGGAAAAAATTCAAAGGCCAAGGTGGTTGCACTATGGGGATTGCTATATTGTAAAAGGTGGGTTGATTTTGAAGCTAATAGTATATATCATGACTCCAAGGTGGTCATTGATTGGAACAAAGGAAAAACCATTTTTGCTCCACCACTTCTGCGAAATTGGTTGAGATTGATCCGTATACTAAAAGACACATTTCAATGGATCATATTTACATATGTGTTTCCCAAAAATAACACAAGTGTTGATTACCTCTCGAAAATTGGCCTCATGGCATGGGAAAGCAAGCCAGTTTCATCCCATTGGTATGACTATGCTTTGGTGAGTTTATCACATGGCAAACTCACAAGTTGATATTTTGATTGACACAAGAATGCAATGAGGGTGCAACTTATTATGCACAAGTTTTAATTTTGTGTTTACATAATGCTTATATTTCTAGTTATATATTTTGAAAAATAAGATTCGAGATAATGAAGTGTATATAATATTTTAAATGTTGTTATTATTGTAATAAGATAAATAGAAATCATTATATTTAATTTATGTGATAATTTTTTTATTTATAATAGACCACTTATTTATTTATTTATTTTCTGACAATATTAAGTGAATAATTTTTTTATTTATAAATATAGTAAATATAGAAAAATTATATATATATTATATTCGCCACTCCCATGGTATTTTACCACAAAGGTGTTTGTCCAACGACAAAGCGTTGTGCAGAAAGGGAAAAAAAGGCATTACATGCTATCCAATATTTTCGTAATTTTATACATTATAATTTACGAGTACAGAGATTGTCAAATAATAATTTAAAGCAAAAGTGAAATGCCATGAAATCGTTGAAACTAGAGAGGAGTTGCAGTGGTCCTCCACTCAGCCCGACTGACGGGAACGTCATGATGTTCCCTAATAAGATGCTAGTGGGGGTTTCAAAAGATAATTGGCATCATATTCGAGGATGTTGAATTTAGTTAAATTTTATTTGTTTTTTTGGTATATTTTTGGTTAAAATTGTTTATTTTGGTTAGTATTTTAAGTTTTGTTTTAAATTTTTTACAATTTTAGTAATTTAGAGGTTTTTGAGGGCGTTGAATTTATATATGCAAAGAAAAATTTAGTTCAATAACAAAAATAAGACATTGAAAAAAATAACTGGCAAAGCTCTTCATCTAATAGTAGACAATTTGTAGACTTTATTTTTATAAATAGATATTGTAAACCATGATTTGATGTAGTGGGAAATTACATATAAAATTCATATTTATAATAATGTAACGGTAATTTAATTTTGTTTTATTTTTATTTTTAATTTTTATTATATTGCAAAGTACATATTATTATTAATATTCAAATCAGTCTAGTGTAACCATAGGTTTTTGCTTAAAAAGATTGATGAGAGATTGACATATATTGGGCTCCATTCCAATGTAACCACTCCTCTGGTTTTATTTATTATATATATATCAATAATTATAGATTTATTTATTAAAATTAACATTATAAATAATAGCCCAGGGGCTTGGATTGACGGTGATTGGGTGCGCTTAAGGCACTCCTTGTGATAGGTCACTGGTTAAATCCCGTGGGTACTAGGTTAGTCTTAAGTGAGAAAAAAATTATAAATAATAAGAAATACATTCCTTTTTTAAATAAATGCAATTTATTACATAATTAATAATAATAAAATTAATATTTGAAAATTACGAATATTTTTCTATTATTAAAATTTTAATTTATCTAGATTTTATGAAATTGCTTTTAGTAGTTTCAATTATTATTAAAATTATAAAAATAATAATATAATTCATTATTATACTTCTCTATGGCATGGAGGATATAACATTCAATTTTTCATTGACTTGCCATTAGTTTTTCTTTGACTAAAAAAAATTAAAATCTATCCGAAATTTAACATTATGAAATTAAATTTATGATTTTTAAATAAAAATTATTTCTATTTATCTCAAATATGATTGGTTAAAATGTCTCCCCCAAGCCTGGAATTTGACGTCTTGTAGGACGTATTTTGAATTCTATGATGTATTTGACGGTAATTGTAAATGTTTCCAAGTCAAGTTTGACGTGTGTTAGATATTTGCAACCTGTCAAAATGACATTTATATTTGGATTTCAACCATCAAAATTTATGATACCTGTTTTGAGTTAGTAACACTAGCCAGGGACCGGTAAACAACAAAGTTCGAACTTCGTAGAGTTTAGGGTTTTGGTTTGGAAAGAGGAGAGAAGGACAAACGAGAGGAGTAGGGAAAGGTAGATATCGATTGCATTCCTGCCTTCTTGGCATTTGTGGCTCAAATTTTAGAAACTCTAGGTGGCCTCAACATTGTGATATATATGAGGTTGTTGATGGGTTCGTTTTCTGTCGGTTCGAAGATGGAGAAAGTAGAGGAGGAGAACGTACTTACTATTACGTCAAAAGTCTTTCAAACTTATCTTCAAAATCCAAACTTGGGCACGACTATTTTTCGTTTTTTTGTTTTTCATGTGACTCCCTGGCGTTAGGGTTGGGGTTTAGTTTGGCTCGACTCCTAATTTTGAGTGTCAAGAATGGTGGAACAAGGAGGAGATCCATATGGGGAAGAATGGTGGAACACGGAGAAGGAGATCCATAGGGGGAACTTCCATTGTAGTGAAAATGGAGAATCCAAATTGGTCCATGGTGGAATTGCAAAGCCCCACGATGATTTCCATCACTCATATAAGCAGGGCCGTGGAAAAAAATGGCAGGCTGCTTACTTGGGTTTGGCTGCTAAAAGCCCATCGCGCTGTGGGCTATGGAGCCTTCTCAAGGCTGTGAAAAGAAGAGTGACTTTGAGCAAGAACTAAAATCGTGTGACAGATAAGGACAAACTAGGGAAAAGTAAACAGTACAAACTCATTAGAGAGTTTATGTTATTTTCCATCCTGATGCCAGGTTTTGAGATTATGGCTTATATGAAAGGCTGGCACTTTAGCCACGGTTACTTCGAATTTTCTCCGTTGCTGGACTTGCAGGGAATTTTGTATTCCATTTATTCTGAATGGGTATTTGTCAAGGCCACTTATCGTACCCCTTCTCTTCAAACATTGGCCAGCATTTGCATTGTGTTGTTTCTTATCCAACTGGCAGATAGGTTGGTGTTGGGAATGGGGTGCCTGTGGATCCACTTCAAGAAGAAAGTCGGTGCCCCAATTCAAATTCCCAAGTTCTACTACATATTTGGAGAACAGTGCAACTACAAACTATCTGATGGTTCTGGTTCAGATTCACACATGTAATGAGATGGAGGTAAGCTTAAGCCTAAGCTCTTGTATTGCAATGTCAGTTCTTTTAGTCTCCTCAACCTACATTATCTAACAATGCTCTTGTTTTGTTCTATATTTTAGAAGAGAAGTTAGGCTACATATTGCTAGATTTGACGGGCAAAGGGTTTTGAAATTCCAGGCCTAGTGGCTAGTAAGGGTTGAAGTGGGTGAAGTTGGATATTAAATTGAGTTGCAGCAAGATCAAGATACAAAGTTAGTTCTTGACATTGACTGGAGAAGAGGAGACAACCGCACGATTGAGCAACACACAAACATTTTAAGGTAGAATAAACACATTTTTCAAGTATTTGATGGAGCCAATGACATCAATTAATTTTATTATTAAACATCTACTCGACATCACATATATTAGTTGTTCCATAATGGTAATTGTATCAATGTTTGACAAAGGACAAGCAAGAAGAAAACCTGGTATTCATGGCTGCTTGGATAGAAGGAATTGTGAAAATTTTAACAAACAAGCCAGACTACAACAAGGGTCCTTCGCAACACTTTTCTTTAAGTCGGAATGTGTACATCATTCAATCAACTTTGCAAGGTATCATATTACTTTTAACCATATTTTAAATGTTATGTTTTGTGTAAAAAAATCTCTAGCTTTTGACTTTTATTTATAGTGTGGAAAGTGAAAGATTCATTATAGTTTCAAGCATTCACATTTATGTCATTGCAAGCTCAAACACTGCTTATTCCACCTTCCCTAATTCAATTTAATTACCATGTCTGAAACCCATGATTATTCTAGTTGATTTCAGAAATTAATACTGCAATCGTTGGAAACCATTATTACAGTTGATTCAAAAAAAATAATTCGGGTGACATATTTCTGCTTCTATTACTAATCACAGTAAACTAATTTTCATGTTATGTTATCTAGAAATGAAAACTTAAAGGATATTTTGAAAGCTTGATTGTCTACTCACTTTGTCCAAACGCTTCCTTTTGAGATGACATTTAAATATCTACTATATGTAATATGATACTTACACATATAAATCCATATATTATAAAATACATGAGATTATATTTTTACCTGAAACATTTTCACAATAAATAGATAGGTTGGCAAAGTATTTGTGTCCTCGTAACTAGCTGTTGAGGTTTTTTTTTTATAACAAATACTTAGATTGAAGATTAAATGCACTCTTCATATATATTTATATATTGTCTTTTCTTTTAATAGAGAAATCTAAAATTGATACTAAAGTAGTTGAAAACTAGGAGCTAATTACATCTAACATGTTCTCTTGCTCCTAATGTTTATAGAGTATGATGCCTCATCATTTTATCATAAACATTCAAAAGTATGAAACCATCAAAAGTATTTCTAATTGAAATCATCAATGTACAAGAAAAAAAGGTATAAAAGCCATATTCACATTACCCCCGAAAGGAGAATTGAGTAATTGATCTATAATGTATCAAGTGAGGCTTATTAAATGCTCTATTTAATCAAGATATTGTTACAACTTACTTTCCAACTTCTTTCCTCAGCACATCAATATTTATTATTGATTAGGAGGGATGTTGTCTTTTTAAATGTCATACTTTTATAATGTGTTATTATTTTCCAACTTCTCATCTAATAATGGTGATTGAAGAGTTTTATCATCTTAATCATGTGGTTTTTTAGTGTTCTTTACGTGTTAATATTTAAGTATATAATCAAAGTTATTAATTTCAAAAGCTAAAAAATCTCATAAAGTCTTAAAAGTATGGTTGCATGCTATTTATAAACACTTATGTTAACTTAGTTAAACAAGGCACTGTCATAAGGAGATTAATGGACGCTGAGATGTACGAGTAGTTTCTAGATAAGGGAAGATTGACACTCAGAAATTTGAGTAGAACGTAAAATGAAGAGCATGAAAAATTCAAAAATGTCATCAAATTTTCATTCGACGGGCAGAGGGGATTTGAAATTCCTGGCTTGGTCTCCCCTCTTATTGTGTAGGAAAAATAAAATTATATATTAATTAATATGTACCATAAACACAAATGGTTTGTAATTAAATTCAAAAATTTCATTTTCTCACTAGTGTAAAGTATTGAATAGACAATTTTATTTTTTAATTTACAAAAAGTAATTTAAAATTATAAATTTGAAAAAAAAATGTAAACATAACATGTGTACAATTTGTACAACTCTCATTATATCAATCTATACTCTAATGACATGACATGTTTACTATAATATGAACACTCTAATGACATGACATGTGTTCTTTAATATAAGCATTATCTAAAATAAATTACCGATCATTCGTATAATAAATAATATTACTTGTTATATTTCTCTTTAATGTCAATTCTATATATACATATATAAAACTTTTATCTGCCAAAAAATATTTATTATATTCAAAAATTTAATGAAAAAAAAATATCTATAATTATTTTTACAATGTTATTATTGTTTAAAATAAATAACACACATCATATAAAATATTATATTAAATTAAATAGCAAAATACTAATACTAATACTAACTATACAATGTTAAACATAACTATTAATTAAATTTTATACTTAATTAAATTATTATCGTATAAAAACTTCTACCCAAACTTCGAACCTCTTCAGTGACAAACCACAAATATACCAATTCTTTTAAGTAAAAACACTTAAATAACATAAACGTATAACTTTGTATTTTACATGTTGAATATATAGAATGGGACCATATAATTTATTATGACATTCCATCAAATTTATTAATACAATTAAAAAAAACCCATTATGGTTCGTATATTATTAAAAAGAAATGTTAAAATGAATTAGTAATTCACATATCTAATATACGTTGAAGTAAATTAATCTCAATATAGTATTTAAGTAAAATTGTAATTAAAGTATAACTTTGTTATTAATTTATATGAATAATTGAAAATGATTTTTTATGGTTTTTATAATTTTACATTTATACTATATAGAGAAATCAAATATAATTATTAATTTATTAAATTTAAATATATTTTGTTGAGAAGGTTTTAGCGATAATTACATTAAAATTTATTTGTCGACACGTTTAGAAGCAACAAGTGTGGTTATCATTAGGACGATGAACCACACTTGCTGGTTCGAAACGCATCAACAATGAATTTTTGATGTGATTATGCCTGAAACCTTCTCAATAACTTATATGGATCGCAGAAGCTAACAAATTAAATATAATTATTATATTACATTTTAATTGAATCTATACTATATATATATATATATATATATATAATATATAATGTATCTATATATATTTTATATTTTTTAAATATTATGTAGCTATGTAATTTAATAGTAACACATCACATGTTACTGGTGCTGTCTTTATTTTTCATGGGAAACTAGATATCTTTTATCACTTACCAATAGAGTAAATTGTTCAAAATTCTAGGAGTTTCAATAACTATATCATAACTAAAGTATCTATGACTTTATCGTGATACCAAAAACTAAAAACAAACATTTAGACTCAAGAATTTGAGGCAGTGACAAGAGCTAGATATCTAACAATGGAATCTAGAGGAACATGAGGAGCAGGTTCACACTAGAAATGGAGCTCAATGTGTGCCAACTTCTCATCAATCCTCTCTAAGAAAAACCTATGGTTACGCTAGACCTGTTTGACATCCTCCCAACTAGCAAAGATGTTGTATCTTGTTGCTTGCTTGTCCATCAAGATCCTGCCTAACAAGGTCTTCATTTGCGAATACAAAATCAGGGCACTAAAATATTGCTTCTTTCTTCCCTAGGTATGCCCCAGGTCAGGAATCCAAGTAGATACATCTTCCAAGATCTCTAAATCTGAGAAGGTTTGTTTGTCACGAATTGCACAAGACTCCAAATAGAAAATTTCATTCTGGGGGGAGGGGACAATTGCATAATAAGTGGCAGTGGATTTTTGGGCCTACTGTTGGACACAATTGTGGCCCTAGGGGTTGCAACCTCCCCCCCATGCCCACTTCGCATACGTTAGTGTTGCATGTCAGACAAATAAAAATGGTCCTTCGGGTTTATACCAAAGACGCACAGTACCAAACTAGAGAAATCACAAACCGGAAACCATTTATACCATAGGACCCAAATTGACAACAGACTAGAGGGCGGTGAAAACATGTTAAAACACAGAAAAAGTCAAGCCAAGAAAATCTGGCCCCCGACAAAAGGGTTCCACCAAAGAAAACAAACTAAAAGTGTCAACCCAAGAGGAGCGCCAAGACTATAACCCTGCAAACTTCGAACCCGAACTAAAAATAGCCTCAAGGATGATGGAAACAAGTTGAGATATAAAGAGCACATAGCCAAGATAAGTTGACCACAACCAGAAGATAGCCAACATAAAGGATGGACTATGAAAATTGACCTAGGAAAGACACCACAACTATAACCCAGTGAACCTTTCTAAACACTACGAGCATAAAAATGGACCTAAAGACATATAAAAACCATCATGATGACATGCCAGGAAACATTTAGAGAATAGTCATGAGAATTAAACAAGACCCAGCAAGGGAGAAAGAGGTACCCATTCATCGCATACTGGGAGAAGTGCCAAAATCATGGCTGGAGGAGCTACATCGAAGCCTGTGATGCCAAACACACAAAGAACCCCAAAGGTTTTGCCTCTAACTGCATAGCCTCTGTTCATCCATAACAACTATACAGGTTCAAACAAACATGCAACGCACCGAACAACACCACTAGTACCCCTTTTAGGAATTACCATTGAAGTGCTCCATTTATGTCAAGGCCAATGATTTTTCAACTAACCTCACCTCAATTTTCCTCTCGTCCTTCACTCATGAGGTAGGCGGTTTATCTATTGCCTCCCTACACAACCTTGTGAGCAAATACCACCACCTGAAAATTGCAGTGAACCATAAATAATCAACTCAAACAAGAATTCAAGTCACATGCTTATGGATGTGAGGGGGAAACCACGCCACCCCCAACATTAACTCTTCTCTCCACACTAGGGTGGTGAGCATGACCCCCACCCCTTAGCACCCCGTTTCTCTCAAGATTCACCCTCTTGTCTCTCATTGGAAACTTCCATCTTTGGGGTAGATTTTTCTCCCTGTAGACTACATTGGAAGTTATCATGCCAATCTGAATGTCTAGTGGCCATCTTATAACAAAGTTAATACCTCTTTGGTTGCATCCAGAGCCAAAAAATTAACTGCTTTATTAACTGTTCTAGGAGTGTGAGAGGTGATAAATAATTAAAAGAGAGAATCATGGTTCTCACATGGGTAATTAGGTTGATAATCCTCCAAATTTCGGTGAGTTTTTCAACCAGAGCACCTTGAAGAATCTTATAGGTTGTCTTGATAACGAAACATCATGTAGTTGAAGTTTTGAAAACCTTGTCGATACAGCTAGTTGTAGGCCTCTTTCCAATGTTAGAAATTTTTCTTTGTTATTGCTACCTATGCCACAATAAATTGTGTAAATCTATAGCACGTTGTGATTTTGATCTCTAAATATACCTCCAAACCTAGCAAACCCAGGATTGCCTTTTGAGGCCCCATCAGAAATGAGTTTAATAAAGCTCTCAAGAGGAGGAGAATAAATAGAAGGAGAATAACATTGGGGCTCTACAGACTTAAGGGAGGTTGGTGAGAGCATGGAGGGGGATATATCAAGATGATTCATAATAAGGACATCATGAGGAGGATCTTTCCAATCATTATGGTAGAAGGTCTCAGCTAGAATAGTTTCCTAGATATATTGCTTGATAGTTTTCCACACTTTCTCAATCTACACTTGTTGATCTTGAAGATCCTTCTTTTATGTTCTTTTCATATGGCCTACATGAAGAAACCCATTGTAAGCTCACAAGTCATATTGACCACTCGGCTAGAAAACATATTGGGTCTCCATTATTCAAGGATTTCAACCAGATTGTGAAGAGACTAGTCAAAATGGCCAAAGAGCTCCATTACCTTTCACCATATCAAGTTAGAAAATAGACAAGTGTTTATAAGATGCTTTATTCTCTCCTCATGTTGACAACATCGAGGGAAAAATGATAGACCTTCAAAACCCTTCTTATGGATATGATCCCATGTTAGAGTCTTTTGTCATCCCACTAAACATAGGAATGTAGCAACCTTGGGCCACAATTTTCTCATCTAGATTTATCCTCCATAGAGGCTCTCAAGGTAGGCTTTGATGTCCAACAAGTATAGTGTAAGCCTCATTTAGGTTAAACATGCCACTTGATTGATATCCCTAGCATAAAATGTCAAGTTCATGATTAATGTGAATACACCGTTTTTGAAATTCCTGGGCAAGGGTGGGTCATTTAGTCATAAGGGTGGAACTTGGCTAATCTACCTAATTTTTCCAAATTCACCATTGACATTCACCTATAAATTATCCAAAAATCGACTATAGGAAAACATTGTTGATTCCACGTAAAGGCCTTTAACTCCTTTAGTTCCTCCTTACCATTCATATTAGGCATTTGTTTCCAAGAGTCTTGCCAAAAATGAGCAGAGCATCCATCTCAAATCTCCCAAAAGGCATGGGCATAAATCTAACTTCATTTCTATTGAGAAATATTCCATATCGAGGATCCTAAGGGGAAACTCACAACTCACAAATTTTTCATCTTGGGAGTAAGTTGGTCTGTATTTTCTATTCCATATTTGTTTCCAAAAATCAATCCCTCCTTGAATCCATAAGCACCACAACTTCACCATTAAGGCTTTCTTCAACATTTCTAGATCCTAAAGACCTAAGCCTCTTGCCAATTTTGGAATACACATTTTATGCCATGCCATTAAATCCCATTTCCTGGCATTGTTTTCCCCTCTCCATAAGAAATTCTTAAACAAGGAAATAATAACATTATTAATAGTTTTGGGGGAAGCTAAACTTATAACTGATACATAGGTATAGCTTGAAGAACTGACTTGACCAACACCAGATGACCCAACAAATTGAGAGATATGAAGGCCCAACCCTCCAGTTTTTTTGAGATATTCTTAAGGATTCCTTGCCAGCAAGCTTCTTTTAATGAATTCATAAGAAGCGAGACTCCCAAGTATTTCGTCAGAAGATTGCTTATCATGAATTCAAGAATGGATTCAAGATAGCCCTGGATCACAGGATTAGTGCTAAATAAAAACACATTAGACTTGTATCCATTAATCAAAGTCCTTGAAGCTTGCATTAAATTCGAAAGGATGGACTTCATCACTCGCACCTCTCATAATGAGGCTTGCTAGAAAAGTAGAATATTATCTACAAATTGTTGGTGGGTGACAGGGAGGTCCTCACCAAAAGGTTGAAGCCCTTTTATAGTTTTTTTTATGACCAACTACCTTGAGATATCTTCCCAAGCCTTCCACTGCCAATATGACGAGAAAAAGGGAAAATTTTGTCACTTTGTCAAAGTCCATAGGACGGGTTAAAAGGTGTAGAGGGCAATCCATTGAGTAGAATATAATAAAAGGGGGAAGAGATGAGGAGTTTAATCCAATAGACCCATTGAGAAGAAAAACCAAAGGCAAATAAGACATTTATAAGATAATCCCAACTCAGTCTATCATAGGCTTTAGAAATATTAACCCGTGGGAGGTCACAATACCATCAAGAATTTGGCGGCCCTCTACAAACCTTGTTTTTTCTGGGGAGATGATACAATTCAGAAAGAGTTCGATGTGATTAACAATGACAAAGGAAATTATCTTATAAATAACATTACATAAAGGAATTGGGAGGAAACCATTAGGATCCTCTAATCTACTAGCATTAGGGACTAAGGTGATGAAAGTAACATTAAGACCATACCATAGCTTTTGACACTGTTGAGAATATTCCACCAAAGTGTGAACTTCAGGTCCAATAAATTTCCAGCGATCATGAAAGAAATTTGTTGTGAATCCATCCAACACTAGAGCTTTATTACAAGGCATCACCATCACGACCTTTTTTGCTTCTAAAAAAAATTCTCTCTCATTAAGCCCTCATTTTGGTCTTGATTGATCAAATGATGGATATGAGAAATAATTCGTTGGATAGGTTCTTTCTCGTTGGGGATTGACTCAGTGAGAATCTCCTAAAAATGTGATACTGGCTCTTCCCCTATCACTTATGTTGCAAAATATGTTGACCTTCCCTAGATTTGATAGAGAAGATTCTATTATGATACCAATGCTTCATCATGGTCTTGTGGAAAAATTTATTCTTGTGCTCTCCTTCACTAAGCCATTGCACACAATATTTTTTCCTCTAGAGGGTTTCCTCCTAATTTCTCCTCTGCTCTATTTTATTAACCAATTATCCTTCCTCCAAAATGAGAGCTTCAAAGCACTCCTTTGGGATGATTTTTCATTGTATTTGTTGCTTATTGGCTTGCAACTCTTATTTATCTTTCGTAATGTGCCCAAACTATTTAGAATTTGAAGCCTTGATCTTTTTCTGTAATTCTTTCAACTTGAGTTGAAAAAATGTATTTGATTCCAACCCTCAATGTGAATCTCATCCCCTGAGGCTGCGCTTTAGGTATGAATTCCAGATCATGTAACCAAAAACTTTCAAAACGGAAGGATGATTTCTAGGGGCAATTTTTAAATCTATTTCCATTCTAATAGGATAAATTATCTGACCTTAGGTAGGGCAGGATCACCGGTTCAAAAAAAAAATCATGATTTAGCATGGCTTTTGATACCAAGAATCTATCTAGGCGGTTTCCTAGTTGATGTATGCGCCCATGATGGTTATTCCATGTAAAACCTCCATTTACTATTTCTAGATCAACTAGCCATAAATCCTGGATCAAATTAGTAAACTAAGAGGCCTCTAGATCCAATATTCTGAACTAACCTTCCTTATCCTCCAATGATTTAATAAGGTTGAAATCACCCCTAGTTATCCAAAAATCATATGGGTGCAACTATCTCATAGAATATACATTTTATAGAAAAAACATATTTTCAACAAGGAGGCCCATAAACAACCATCAACACCATAGTATCTTTTGTGCAAATATATAAGAAATTTCCCAAAAAGGATCCTTGGGCAGGTAATCCAATCTAGGAATGAAACGTTGAGGGGGTTCTAGAGGATTGAAATACCTCCCACTCTCCTATTTGTGTCTAATTCCATCTATTCACACCCTTTCCAACGATGCTTAGCAATATTTTTCACCTTCTCACTTGAAATCTTTATCTCTTGCAACATTACAATTTTCGGATGCTCCTTATTAAATCTATCTCTAAGATTCCTATGTTTACCTCCGTTATTGAGGCTTATTATATTCCAAGTAATAATCTTCATTGGAAATAGTTTTTCAAGGAGGGAAACACCACTGAAAGGCGCGATTACCTACCTCGTATTTAGAAGGTGGTCACCAACTGCTTGCATCAACTCCACCTTTTTACTCTCTCTTTTCTTGGGTCCTTTATCTATCTGTCCTTTATCAATGCCAGAGTGTGCCTGAGTTCCATAATATATGTGTGTTTCTCCCTATTCTTGATTGCCTTCTCAGCCTTGACTCTATAGTTTTTGGAAGATCTCTCGAAATTGGTGCTTTTGTTTCTCTAGGACAAATCTAGAGTCCATCTGTTTCCATTATGCAAGTATACAAGTTAGGATTTTATTCTAATTGCTTAAGGTCTCCCCCATTTCCGCCATTTCACCTACTTGTGTCTCCTCCCTCTGCAAGTATTTTGGTGGATCCTCTTGCGCCTTTCGCTTGAGGGTTATTTTCTCTTGATGTCGTTTTCCCTTCGAGTCTACATTATTCACATCTTCCTAGAGCTTTGGATCTTCTTCCTCAATTGAGAGTGCCACATACCTATTATTTGTCTTATTCCCTTGAGTCACAACCTGAACAGGTTGTCCTTTGGTGTTTTTCTTCTTGTTGATCACTTTCTAGAAACCCTCTACATCCTCCTTTGCTTGTGGTGCCTGGACCTCAAGTTTGTTGAGCAAGAAGTCTCAAAAGAGATGCTCATATTCATGGCATTACCGACACCAAAAAGGTACATGTTCATAGTCTAATGGCTATTGCCATACCTCATCATGATATTCCAGATATATGGATTCAGGTAGGGGTTGTGTGATGTTCATATACATAAATATCCTCGTATATGAAGTATAGCAACCCCTCTTGGTGGTATTAGCTATTTTGACGAACATCCCAATAGAGTTGCCAGTACCTTTCAAAATCTTTGGATCCCAAAAATTAGTTAGTAGAGAGAATAATCATACCTAGACTAGAGCCTCCATGAATTTCTCATATTCAAGGTTATAACACTCTTCCCAGTATCTCATGTAAATCCCTTAGTTGTTGAAAAAATAGGGATTGTATTCAAAGATATGGGTTCTATCTTTGAAGTTCGAGAAAATCACAGTGAAAAAACCCCTTGCTCCCAATTTTAGCTCAATATGGCTCTTTGGTTGTCATTTGATCTAGATCCATTTAACAAGATCCCTCTCTGTAAGTCAAGCCCCTATAAATTTTCAAATAAGCACATGTGATATTTCATGTATTGTTGGTAACCTTCCAACTTATTATTTGGGACCACATATATCGGATTTATCGTGGCTTTCAGGAGACATCTTCCTTTAAGGTGAGATTGCCATTGTGACCCAAGAACATGCCTAGGCTTGTCCTGTGCCTTTTCCTTTACTTGTGCCTTCCCCATTTGGATTTGGCTGATTGTTCCCAATTACCGTAGCTCTATAGGAGGGGATCACTCCCCTCCCCATTGTCCATTCATCGATGTACTCAATAATTGCAGCATTAGAAATAAACTCCATGTTATTAAGAAGAAATTAGATGTTGTAATTTGCCAGCAATGGCCAGATGATTCACATTTTTTTAACAAAACCCTAAGCCTAGTAAAGAAAATTCTTAATATTCTACTTATATTTATGTATATCAATGAATGATATATTTTTTTATTATCCATTAGCGTAGCTATATAAATTAAATGACTTGTAAACCTAGATAGACATCAATCCATGATAAGTATCAAAACGCTTACTTTATGATACAACTCACATTACCAAGATTTAAAAAATCATAAAAAATAACTAAATTATAACTTTATTTTAAATTATTATTATTAATTTTATGAAGAATTAATATATGAGTTAAACATATATAAATTTAAAAAATAATGTAAGAGATTCACATGCACTGAACCATGAATATTTCTAACTTTAAATAGGCTTTGTTACAATATGTGGGTCAATACCATGCTTATTAAACTATACATGTCGAAAAAACCATAAATCATTTCATATGACACACTGTTTATATGCTAATTTTTTTAATTAGGCCACTTTAATTAAAATGGTAAAAACGCCATAACTACTTTTGAAATTAATTCTTAACATTTAATTGTAATTATTATTATTAAAAAATATTATTGAATTATATGTAAACATTAAATCTCTATTATCTATCTAACTTATTATAATAATTAAATCAAATATATATAACCTCCAAATTAAATATACTATCCTAATTAATAAATTTAATCATAATAATTATATTTTTAAAAATATTATATATATATATATATATATATATATATATTATATTTATATATATATATATATATATAGGAATTGAAAATTCTTCCTTTTATCTATGTATAGTTCTTTTTCAGCACGAAAAAAGCTATATATTTGTATTATACTCATCAAAGAAAGTTGTACAACATATACATATATATGGAAAACCATCAGATATGACATATATGAGGTTCAAAGCCACATAAAGTGGAATGGACAAAGAAAACATATCATGTTTAGCTACATATAGTTCAGAAATATATGAATATAGGCACCACAGATAGGAAGAAATCATATCCATATGACAAATATATATGAGAATTTTTCAAAAAGGGAAAGACAAAATAGTGGGAAAACAGATAAATACCAGATAGTCCTCATTAATTAGAGAATTATGTACCTAGCAAGAAAAAGTCCTGGATATGGTAAGAGATGTTGTCCATCGTTATCTGCATCCTCCAGACACCTGGTGGAGATGATAGGTCCATCTTAGATAAAGCATCTGCCCTTTGTTTTTATCCCTGTCAATGTGTGAAATTGTGTAGTCCCTCTTGCAACTCCATAAAGCCTCAATCTTGTTCAGCCATCCATCAAGATTGATATTTTTTATGATGTGTTTTGATTGAACATGATCGATGATGACTTTCGAATCTCGAAAAATTTGTAGTGTCGGAAAGTCAAGAAAGACACAAAGAGATAGAGGACCAGCAACATCGCATCTGCTCTATTGTTGGACCCGACACCTCCATTCCAATGTATTTCAAAGGCTTGACCAACTTCTGGAATAGTGTATACTCCGCATGCACACGAACCATGTTGAGCTGCTCCGTTAAAAAATGCGCGTGGAATAACTGTGGGCTCCCTTGTTAGAAGTCTTCTTCCATTCTTGACCCTGGATTGACATGGAAAACCGAGTGCGCTATATAGACAAAGGATAGATTCAAAAATAGAAGAATGAGTTTCCTTTTTGGAATTGAAAATCATCCCATTCTGCCAATTCCATATGGCCCAAAAAGCCAATAAAGGAATGGGCCTCCAATTGTTGAACATGATACTCCACTCTTTGAAAGCCTCTGGAATGGAAGGGAAAGAGATGTTGTTGAAACCAAAATGGGCAACAAGATTTTGCCAAATTATCTTAGCTTGAGGACAAAGGAGAAAAATGTGTAAGTTTTTCTCAGTGTCTGATCTACAAAGGGGGCAAATAACGGGCCTGCACCAATTTCTCTTTCGTAAGTTTTCCCATGTGAGATTCCTGTTATGAAACACCAACCAAGCAAATATTATGATCTTTAAGGGGCAGCCTGTTTTCCAAAAAGATGTTGGAAAGGTGTTATCTATTTGCTCAGATTTTGAGATTAGAAGTTGTTGATAAATATGTTTGACATAAACAGACGAAGAGCCACCATGTCCCTTCCAAATGAGGTAGTCCCTGTCCGCAGAGCGAAATATACCATGAGCCCACAGTGAAGATGTCATAGAATTCCATTGAATTTCCAGATTGTCGCTTAGGTGCAATTCTGTTGCGGATTTCCAAATTGGAATTGCTCCTTCCCATTTTCGAATGGCATTGACCCAGAAAAACATACCCCTGTTGTGTAAAGTTCTTAATAACTGTGTGGAAATATGGATCTTTCCATCCGCTCCAACAAATTCATCCAAACCAATAATGATTTTTGACCCGGACTGAAATTTCCAGATCAAGTTTTGTCTGAAGAAAGGCTCTAATTTCCATAAACCTCTCCATATTATAGAACCGTGAGAGGATCCTCTGCAACGTTTTCTATAACAGAAAGACATATCTTTATTTTCCATGTACTTTTCTCGAACAACCATGCTCCAAATAGACTCCCATAATTGCTTTCCACATGGTTTTACATAGTAGGGCCTTCCGAAAAATATTTAGGTCCAAAATGCCCCATCCTCCCATTTTTTTAGGGCGAGCTAGAATTTAAAGTTTTGTCAAATGATATTTTTTTTGTTCTTTGTGTCCTCCCCATATGAAATTGGTAGTCATCCTGTTTAGGCTGTTGATGATGGATGTAGGGATATAGAAGAGATGTGCCCAATATACCATGATTTGCACAAGCACAACTTGAGTTAGAATCACGCGACCACCAATGGATAAACATTTGTATTCCCATGCAGCAATTTTCTTATAAAGACGACCAGGAATCCAAGACCAATCAGCTACACGATATCCAACAGATTTCAAATTGAACCCCAAGTGTTTTAGCCCATTCTGGAGAGGAATTGCTTTAATATTGAAAAGTTGTGATAGGAAAATAATTAGATCCCCATTTACATTTTCGACATGAAAACATGATTTACCTTCATTAACACACATGCCAGTTTCTTTTTGAAACCTTCCCAAGATTTCATGAAGACAAATCCAATTTTCCCTGCACAGAATTGTTGTTAATAGAATATCGTCAACAAAAAGATTATGGGAAATGTAGATTCCCCTACAAATGGGGAGGGGCCTGCATTTATTTTGAAGAATCACCCTCTTGATATGCAGACTCAGAGAGTCCATTACAAGGATGAAAAGGAGCGGAGACAAGGAGCAACCCTGTCTTAACCCCCTGGCTGCTTTGAAAAAAGGAGTAGGGATTCCATTAATAAGGACTGCATAATTAACATCAACCACACACGCCATAATCCATCTGGAGCATCTGCTATCAAGACCAATCCTTGCAAGAAGGCAGTGAATAAAGCCCCAGTCCACGCAATTGTATGCCTTTTTGAGGTCAATTTTTAACAAAGCAGCTTCTAACTTCCTGCAATGTATGGAATGTAGACATTCTTGAGTGAGAGCCACCGCATCCAAAATATTCCTTTCCTTTAGAAAACTGTGTTGATCACGGGACATATGAAGAGATAAGATATTCCTCATTTGAATAGCAATAATTTTTGAAATAATCTTATACAGGACGTTGCATAATGAAATTGGCCTAAAGTCTGAAAGAGAAGTGGAGAGCTTCTTCTTTGGTATCAATGCAATATATGTGGAGGAAATATATTGACTTATGTAACCTTGAGATCTTGATTCCTCGACCATTTTTAGGATATTTGACTTGAATAAGTCAAAAAAATGGATGAAGAAATCAATAGTCCAACCGTCTGGCCCCGGACATTTGTCCTTCTGAAAAGATTTAATTGTAGCCAATAATTCCTCCTCAGAAACCTCAGAAAATAGGGCACTGTTTTGATTTTCGTCAAACATGGTAGGATATGGATCGATACCCCATAGAATATCCTCAATGTCACTGCCAATATTTCTGTTGTAGGCCCGTTTGAAATATTTCACAGCTTCACAAGCAATGGCCTCCTGAGAAGAATATGCATTGCCTTCTTCATCCTTGATTTCCCAAATAGTGTTTACCTCTCGTTGCTTATTTACAAATCTATGAAAAAACTTTGTATTTTTGTCGCCCTCTCTAAGCCATATAGCTCGACTCTTAAGATGCCAGGAAGCTTCTTCCATTGCTAATATATTTTTCTTTTTTTCTCTAAGTCCCATATTTGTTTCCGAATAGTAGAAGACATATAGGGATGTTTAAAGTGAGTAGATACATACTCCAAATTCCTACATATGTCCTTCAGGGCCATTCTGTTGGAGGCCACTTTCTCCCGTTGCCATCTTTTTACCTCACTCCGAAGAGAAGACGGTCGATCTAAAAAAGACCAAGATTGATCATGTTCCGGAATAGATGGGGGCAGCCAGGATTCAATTATGAATTTGTTAAACTGTTCATCAGCGAGCCATGTCCTGTTAAATTTATATGGATAACCAAATCTGCACCCAACATAATTCCAATGGATAGGAATGGGATGGTGATCTAATATGAATGTAGGTATGATTTTCACGGAAGGGGAACCAAATCTTTCAATCAATTTTTCATGTAAAAGGAATCTGTCAAGCCTTTTAGCTAGAAATGAATCATTTGATCACCCATTGTCCCACGTGGGCCCTTGGCAAGTTGGCAGAACATCTACGAAATTATTTTGTATGATGGCATCACGAATCAAATGGTCAACCGGATCATTTTTCCTGCCATTGCCCCATATCTCATCATTACATAGGGTACAGTTTAATCTCCTCCAACTAAAAGGGAATCAATTTCAAGAAGTTCCGATGAGAGAAAATATTCCCAAAAAGGATATCGATCTTTGTATCGAGCATAAATATTTAATATGTGAACTGGTTCTGGAGAACCACGAATATAGGCCAGAATAAGTATACCAGCAAAACATTGAAATGCAACCGCTGTTATCCATTTTGGATCCCATAAAACAGCCAAACCACTGGACAAACCGACTGCATTAGTTGCAACCATGTGCCATGTTGGAAGCATCCGTCTAAAATATGAGATAGTTTGAAGACTATCATGCATGGTTTCTCGTATTAAGAGCATTTTGGATTTTGAGGAGAGAAAAAGATTTTTAAGGGCCAGAAACTTTGGGTCTGCTCCAAGACCCTGAATGTTTGTCGATAGGATGTCAATCATTTAAGGACAACTAAAGGCCGGCTTGCTGTAAGACGCCCTATATCAGATATATCATTAGTAGCAATTTCCGAGATAGGAATGTTAATCAAGGATAGGTCCCGAGTTGACATATCATGTCTACCCCTTCTCCCCATGAAATGTCTACTTCCCCGTTTCTCTTTGTGCCGGACAATGACATTCCCAGTTGAATTTGGGCTAATAATAGGGGAAGGGGAATGGTCAGGTTTGTGGACAGTAAGCGGTTGTAACTTCAATGATGCTCGTTTTAAGAGAAGTTCTAAATCACAATCGAAAGAATTCTTGGCCGAGGATCCAGGGGAGTTGGAAGGGGTGATTGAAGTACATATGGCTCTGCCTTTGGGATCAGCTTCGTGGGAATGAGAGGGAGAAGACGAAATCCTTAAGGGAGGGGGGATATGAGTGGTGGGGGATTGAGGAGATGAAGAAATATACTGAGTATGTGGGGATGAAGGACAAGCCAAGGTCGGCTTGGGGAAAGATGGAGGGGGGGGATGGCAACGTCCGGGTCCGGCTCCTGTGGCGAGGGGATGACAGAAAAATTCGACAGATTAACAGGCGGTTCATTATATGACTGAAAGGGATGTTTAGATGTGGAGGATGACCGGGGGCGGTTCGCTATATTGGCAATATTCCGAATGATAGGCCCCGCAGACAAAGAGCGAGTGCATGGGAGGCTAGAAGATCATTCCGAAGAAAGACCTCTAGGTAATGAGAGATTATCAATTTGGAAAATAGAAGCCGATATGCCTCAAAGTTGTTTGACCATTCCTTTTTCATATATACTCGCTCATTAGCAGAAATAAGATTATTTTTTGATTGAATATTTGCCTTATGTTTAGCACCTGGTCGACGGGGACATTGGGGGATAAGATGACCCGTTTTATGACAAACCAAACACCTAAAAGGGACTCCCCAATAATTTAACCGTTGCTGTATTTTGGACATTTCCCATGATAAATCAATTGACTACAGAAACCCACCCCTGTATTCCTTCTCAATAAGGATCGAAGCTACTCGCTTTTCCTTGGCCCCAATGCACCTAGGATCGACATATATAAAACGACCAATAGCATTACCAATTTTCTCCATTGATTCTTTGGTCCACAGTTCGATTGGTAATCCAGGCAGCTTCAGCCAAATATAATTATTCTAGGGAGTGCATCTGAGAGGATTAAATCCAATGAACCATCTGTATAGGGCCAAAAAACTCTTTTCTCTAACCCAAAGTTTAGAAAAGATGATCTCCAAGTCTCGAACCTGGAGAAAATGGAAACTATACCAATTATTCATAAGCCAGACAATGGTTAGGGAGTAACCCAAGAGAGGAGCCCATTTGGCAGCAATCCAAGTTCTGATTTGTGAGTCATCCATTGACGGAAAATGCCATCAACCAACAAGTGCCCTCTTTTGCAAACTAGTGATTCTATCAAATAATAGAGGACCATCCAACTTTATGGCATCGGGAGGGGGAGAAGTTTTAACTGGGCGAGGTTGATTTTGCCGTGAATGGAGTGCAAGTCCATCACCCCGTGGAGACTATTCAAACTGGGAAAGTGGAAGGATGTCTACATCCAACATGGCTTTCCAGTCAGATTTTGAAGCATGGCTGGCAAGGAATTTTTCTGCGTCTAAGGTGGCCCGAACCATGGTCGACGCCGCAGAAGAGTTAGAAGGAAATTCCATGACAAAAGACAACACAGACTTCAAAGAGTCAGAGATGTAGATCCCAATGGGATAGCCTGACTAACAAAGTACCACAAGGTTTTATTAAAAAGTGGAAAGATTAGGTAAGAAAGTCCGGATAAGTCAAGATTGAGGAGCGGAACAAGAGTACGACTCGGTCCGGAAAACCAGGGGCATAGAAGGAAAAAAGGAATGACGGCCTACGGGCAGGAAGCCAAGACACCAGAAACTTCCCCTCTGACAATAGGATTGATTATATGTCATCAATCATTTATGGAGAAATGTTATGTGGCGGCGAACATTTATCGAAAAATGAGGGAGAGAAGCTATGACCATTATGACATGGCCAACCTATCAACCGGGAAATTTTGAAATCAAAAAACAGGCATCAGAAAATACAGGAAACATCTCGACTAAGAGGAATTGAGCTTCAGGAAGATACGTCAGGGCAAACAATACAGCAACAACAAATTTCATAAACGCACCACCATGGTCCTATCTTAAAGCGAAGGTTTGTGCATGGCTTGTATATAACAAAATATTTCTTGAGATTGGTTATGGATACCCACAACCAACCCAATGAGTCAGAACCAAACATGAAAGTGGAATGGAAGCAAGTAACCTCCGGGAAGTGGAAAAGGATGAGACTAGTTAAACCAGTGTTCTGGACATATACAAAAAGTTTTGTTATCCCCTCGAAAATAAAGAGATAATATACATCACACAAGGCTTTAATCATGTATAACGTTGTCCATATTCATTAAATAAAACTAAGCATTCAGAAACATACATGGGTTCTCTGTAAAGAAAACTAACTTGTACCTTGAGCGTTTTCCGAACTAGATTGAACAAGAAATTTATATATATTTGTATTCATAAGTATTCATTTTCATTTTCAGACTCCCATATAAATCTTAGCTTAAATTTTGATTCAATGGAAGCCCCCTAAGAGCATCTAACCAATACTACGGTCGTTGTTGACATATAAAGGGTCAAAGGCTTTTCTAATCATAGTGACAAGTACATTGGGACCGATCTTGGAATTTGACATTTTGCATAAGGTTTTTTTCGTTTTTCAACATAGTTGACTGGTATAGAAATTTTGAAATGTTACCTTTGATTGGCAAAAATATTTTAAAATAGTAAATTTGATGTCAAATATTTAAGTTGCCATTATAAATTTTAAGGAGTGATTTAGGCCAAGGTTAAGTTTAACCATTTATTTAGTTACTAATGCCTATTTTTTGTCACTATTTTTTTTTGGATTGATTGCAAATGAAATTTTGATATATACAAAAAGAATACTAAGAAAGATTAGAAAGATTATAGTGACATTGTTTATTTGGACATTTTTGACATGCATTTCATATTTTATTGTGCTTTCCTTATCTAAGGGTAAATACATTAAAGCCTATCTCCTTATTGTTATAAAAAAATTGCACATAACAACACAAATACTAGAATCTTGCAAATTTACATAAAACCATAAAATAAACCGTTAAGATAAATTTGAAATTCCAAGCTTGATTAATAGAATTGGAATTTCAAAACATACTGCTCATCAAATTTTCTGGTTTTCAAAGAACCTCTACCCATCTTCATAGTTTCAACCATATTGATGATTTAATAATTTTTTCACAATGTGACTAACAAATTGCCCATCAAATTCCTCCCTAATTGGCACTGAAAGGTTCAGCCTTGTGCATTGATTGAGCCATGAATGCTCAGTACACCACTCTTTGGCTTGCTCTTAAGGTTTTTTTCTCATCATTGATTGGTTGGGGTTTTGGTGAGTACACCACTCTTTGACTTGTGTACTCATTTCTTGAACAGGCTTTTAGGGTTTTCTTGGTCCTCATTTAACTGGTTGGGATTTTGGTGGAAGTGAAGGACACTCTGATCTCTATATATGCGTTTGGTGGAGGATACCCTGATCGCCACATGGACACCAAAAAATTTACAATCCTCCCAAAACGTAAATCACCATGAAAGCTTCCACACAATATTTAATTGTTGTCTTATTCCACTGTTGTACATATATATTCCTCATTTTGGAAGTTGTGACGATATCAAATGTATTGATGATCCATTTCTCCAATCACATATGAGAGGTGGTAATCACTTGAATGTCTGTTGCAGGTACATACATACAGGAAAGGGGAGCCTGTTGCCTCTGCACAGACTGAGCTTGCGTTATAAATGAGGATCATCATATAGTGGAAGTGGTCGGTGTTACAGTTAATGCATCACGACTTGCTTCACCCAAAGTCACTGATAATAAGAAAGTACGTCAATATGTGGATAAACATTACAATTTTTTGTGGTTGAAATTTATATGAATATTTTATGTGGTAGTCGTTTATGGAGGTGGAGGAATTGTTTGGACAGTTAAAAGTGGGGTAAAAATATTTCATTTTTTTTTTGTAGATACAGTGTTTGAATCATGTTTTTGATAGTGGAAATGGATTCAGCACCATAAAAAATGTGTAAAGCACCTAAAATTATGAATTTTAACAGCTTTTACTTGGATTTACAAAATCCCTGCCAGATTTTTTCAAAATATAAACGGAATTTCCATAACTTCCAAGGTAAAAAAGCATAATTTTTAGACTATGATCTTTATATGCATATGGTATTAATTTGTAGCTTTTTTTTGAGATATCTCATAATTGAATTTATTTAAAATTTGGTGGAATTTGGTAGAATTACAAGTTTGAGTTGTAATTTTTTTACAATTTAAGTGTTTTTAAGAAATTTTCAAAATGTTAAATTTATATATGTAGTCAAAATATATTTTAAATAACAAAAAATCACTATTAACTAAAAATTGTTTTGCCAAATCCCAACCAAAAGTTTCAAAACATATAATAATTAAACAGCACGACATCTTCATCCACAATTATATTAAAATTTATTTTATAATATGTAATTGGCATAGGTGTTCAACATTATTTTTCATTTAATTAAGATTTTAATATAAGAAATTTTGATTTCAATTAGTTCAAAATTTTTAGAAGTTTTATTAAAGTTTACTAAGTTTAAAAATATTAAATTAAATATTTGAATTTGAATTTGAATTTTTTTTTTTTCTTATTGGCTCATATAGATAAAATGACTAATTTCGTAGGGTTATACATAGAATTTGTAGAAATAAAATTTATTTTAAAAATAAAAAATAAAAAAATGTCTATATGATGATGATGATGGTGGTGGTTAACGTCCATTGAGATCAAATTGGTCTATCAGACCTATAATTTTCTTAGTTTCTAATTGTCTGGCTCCTCGTCTTTCTTGGCGAGGTTGGTGTTGTAGCTTTATTTTTTTTCTCTACGGTCTTCCAACTTTCTTTATCTTGCATCTCCTTCATCCCTTCTGGTTCTTGGGACATTGGTGTCTTAGCTTCACGATCTATTGTGTTCGTCCTTTTGAAGACAGTCAAAGAATAAGTTTGGTCTAGGAGATCTGCTTTGCTGTTAAATGAAGATTTATTTGTCCGGTATTCGAATCCTCATAACTATTGATGCTTGAGGGATTGTCAAGTTCACTCTTTTGTTGTTGGGTGGGGCTTTCCCACTGCTTGTCTTGATAGTTGTTTCTTTCTTGCCCGATTTCTTGTGATTCAGAGTTTTATCGAGAGTATTCTTCTTTGATGACAGTATAGTGTTCTTTTTGTGTTCCTTCCCACCAGGTAGATCTGTGCTGATTTTTTCTAGCAGAATTTTTCTGGGATGCTTTTGGGCAGTTTTTAGCTAGGTGGCCCGTCTCAAAGCAAGATTGACATCTGAAGAGGACACTCTCATAATCGAGTTTCTGGTTCCACACATAGTCTTTACTTGTTAGGTGTAATTCAGCTGGGAATCTGGCGCTGAAGTTCGTTTCCACACAAATGCGTGCATAGGTGGTTCTGGCATATTCCTCTGTTTTTGGGCACCTGCAGTAAAATTTCCCAATTGCATTTCCAATGGCTTTTTGCGAAGAGAAATTCCAGAGATGCAATGGTAGGTTTGGTAGTCTCACCCAAATTGGTGCTGAGGTTATGACTGTTGTTGAAGGATCGAATGATAGGTTCCATGGCCTCATGAATAGGCCTGATTTTTCCCAAAATCAAGGGTCGGAATCTAGAATACATTATCTGCGTTCGTGGCTTTCAAAATCTATTATAAAGAAACCCCCTAGCACAGGGGTAGAGGTTTTCAAAATCTACTATAAAGAAACCCCTAGCATAATGGTAGGTGTATTTCAGCTGGGAATTTGGCACTAAAGTCCATTTCCACACAGATGCATGCATAGGTGGTTCTGGCATATTCCTTTATTTCTGGGCACCTGGAGTAAAATTTGCCAATTCCATTTCCAATGGCTTTTAGTGAAGAGAAATTCCAGAGATGCAAGGGTAGGTTTGGCAATCTCACCCAAGCTAGTGCTGAGGTTATGACTGTTGTTGAGGGATTGAATGATGGGCTCCATGGCCTCATTAATAGGCATGATTTTTCCCAAAACCAAGGGCCGGAATCTAGAATACATTGTCTGCTTTCAGGGTTTTCAAAATCTACTATAAAGGAACCCCTAGCATATGTCACCCAGTCTCATAATAGTACACACATCAAATCTCAATATTTATGAAAAAATACACACATCAAATTTCAATATTAATACAATTT
>APFE031229673.1:100908-117222 GCA_000404065.3 Pinus taeda
TGATTTCCCTAAATATTAATAAATACCTCTAAAAATAGTTTTTTTTCAACCCCCCACCCAATACATATTTCTAATAATGAAAAACCCTATTTTTACTAGATTCTCCATTTTACACTCCACAAACCCTGTAAATCCCCTAAATGAGTCAACCTGCCCCCACAAAACCTATAGTCACATTAACTTATTTTTTTCACAATCTTAAAACCCTCTTTATGAATGAATGAATGTGATGAGATATAGGTCAATAAGGTGAAGCCCCTTAGGTTTTTTTCCTGCAAGAATATTTAAGGAATAAAAAATAGATTATCTTTTCCAATGTCCTCCATCAAATACTGATCATCCTCGAGTGAATAAACATTGATTTTTGTTCAACAATTTTATTACCTTTGCTATGGTATCTCAAGAGACCTCTTTGAATAAGGATGAGAAGTAATTTACTCCTTATGTTGTATTTCCCTTGAATTCTGAAGCCCATGATCCATCATTAATTTCAATTTTCCATACAAAATTAGAGTTCCTCATGTGGTTAGCATATCTATGGAAAAACTTCGTGGTTTAATCTCCTTCTTGGATCCACAAGGCACTACTTTTAAGCCCATGTTCTTTTTATTTTTCCAAACTTATGTCCTTTTTTCTATTTTAGAGTGTTTACCTCTACCTTTTATTACTTTGTAAAAAATCCAAAACCTTCATTGTTATAATGAGATGTCTAGGGTTCCTTTGCTTCTTGAAGAGTTTTATAATCCTTTTGCTTCTTTCCTTTTTTTGATTACATATCTAATTTCTTTGTTTTTTTCAAATTTTGATGGAATAGCAAAGGAGAAAATTCTCTTGAATCTCCATTATTAAGATCCCATACCTATGTAATATTTTTAGTAAAATCTTATTTCCTGGTCCATTTTGAATTAACCTTGAATGAGTTTGAATGTTTATCTTAGGAAAGGGTTACTTCAAATAATATTTTTTATCACAAGTTTCTTCCATCATCCAATATTTGGGTTGTATTATGTCTTAAGAGTAAAAAGCAACTACCTATGGTACTTCTTGTAGACATTCAATTACCCCATTATAATCCACCTTCTAGAACTTACATTAGTTTTGAATATGAATTCAGTCCTTTAGTGCATCCTCCATGTCACTCTATTTCCTCTTCTAAACCTAGAATTCTCTAGAGATTGTGTATATATTATCAAATGATATATGCCCGCAATTATGGCATCTACCACACCTGAAGGGAATACCTTCATATTCTAGGTTCACTTGAAAATATTCCAAACCTTTACGAATTTCCATATTATTTACCTATCTCTTGCTAACATATAGACCAACTAGAATACGGGAGATACCCATATAGTCTGGGTCTCTAAATGATAGCTCAACTTCATAAAATATATTAAGTGCATTCCCAATTTCCTTAAATACTTGTTCGATCAATAGGACCAAAGGGAGCCTCGAAATCCTCACCTAAACCAAGATGATATCCAAACACACAAAACTTGCATCAAACTCTATATGCCATTTTTAGAGTAAGAGTGGTTGTGTACCCCACTTTCACTTTTGGTTCAATATGTTTTTAACCTTACGCACATTATGAAATATCTACACCATTCAACCCTTAACCAAAGCTAAAACTCAAGGAGTGTATCTCACTATGGGTTCAAAGTAAGTTTTTTTCCCATGCCTTCAATGTTTTAATGTTCATTTTCCTAGTGTATCTCACTATAGGTTCAAAGTAAGTTTTTTTCCCATGCCTTCAATGTTTTAATGTTCATTTTCCTACTTGGGGAATGACTTATAAGGGCAAGGTACATTGTTTCTAATAACTTGTTTAGTTTTATTTTTTATACTAAAAAATGTGGAGTGGAAACTACATCTTTTTAAAACAATGGAAATATTTAGGTTTCTCCCACCTTCCCTATTGTGCAACTATAAATTTGTTGAAGTCAAGGATGGTGAGCCACTCATATGTTGGTATTCTAGCATATCACCAATGAAACTAAACTCTTGAAACTTGTCATACCATTAATATAAACCATAACAATGGATTTCAAAATCAATGCAAGTCTTATTTTGGTTAAAGGCATTGATAGAGATATTAGTGACACAAACCCATGTACTTGTTCATATTGTCATTTAAATCCCATGAATCCTCCAAATTTGATCCAATGATCCTCTTTGTAGAGATATTGTTCCTACATGTAAGTATTTCAAAAGATATGCCACTGTTTGTGCGAAATTTCCCTAGGGCTAGGGTTGATAGCCCCAATATAGAAAAACATAAAATTCAACCAATGGACTCAAGCAACCATGCATACAACTTGAATTGACAAAGTAGGTTTGGAGTGCATACCCGTAGGTTCTATGTTTGATGATGTTCTCAGTGGGTTTAAACCCTAACTTCTCCTCTTGAAGTTGCAGACCTACAAGATGAACAAGAAACCAAACATGGATCAAGAAACCAAACATGGATCACAACATTCAAAGCATAAATGCATATAATAAAATAATTCCATAAAAGTATACATTATACATTCATAACCATAATAAGTAGATAATGCAAATTGGAACAAAATATGAGAGTTTTTTTTAAATAGCAACAATAAGAGGTAGTGAAGAGACAACTTGATCCAAACTGCTGGCACTGACAGGACCTTCCTCTGGATCCCTCCTACTTGGGCCAATGAGAACCTCCTCTCCAACAGTAGCATTGAGATGTGATATAAAAGGGCTCAACATCTATGCAAGGAAACTAGGGTTTCCTAGAGATAGGGGAGTGTAGAGAGCACATGATAATGTAGATCTAATCTAGGGGAATTTTGTCATAGTAAAGATGCCAATCATTAGGATGCTTCTTAGGCTAACCCATAGGGTGTGTTTATACCACCAAAATCTAGTTAAGTTTCTTAGGACATTGGATCCTGTAGCTGGGTTTCTGATCTAACCCATAAATCCTACCCAAAAAATAGCTTAATTATATATTTTTCAATCTTAAGAAGTTGTACACAGGAAGGTTGAAGCTTTCATAGAAACCACATACGTACACATTTTTATAGTGGGAAGAGTCAAGTATAGTTTTTGAAAATTTCATTTTGGAGATAAGGACATGTATTCAAGGGAAAGGGATTTTATCGAGCCAATCATGAGCATCTAACAAAAGAGAGTGGAAAAAGATGCTATAAAAACCACCAAAACCCTTCACCTCCTTCAGTATTAGCTTCTCATCCCTTGTACAATGATTTGAAATATCATGTGCCATTCTCCAATGTAGGAATAACCTCTTTGACCCCACCTAAGAAGTCATATGTGGGTTTGATATGCATTTAAAAGTGTAGACTACCAAGGTGAACCATGTATGTTGGCCTTCTTATGGGTGCTTTGTGTAGTCTAACACCTCCTCATACAATACCAATATGCCTGCATCCTACCATCCTCTTATCCCCCATGGTGTCATCACACAGACATAGTGCAAAAACCTTATGACGCACTACAAGAACCCTCAATCTCATCCTCACTGTTTCTCTAATATTTCCTGATATTTAAATTATGACCATATACTTTGAGGTATTATGATAAATAACAACAAAATTTTTTTATATTTAAAATTTCCTTCATAAATCACAGGAACTATCTACTAACTTGAAGAAGATTCAAGAAATATCAAAATTTTGGATCCAAAATCTCTTGAGAATAGGACCCCATAATGAAATTCTATCTTTAAAGGGTTTAATTCCTAAAAACACAAAGAAGAGCCTATTCAACTAAAAAATTGTTATTAATGTCATCCTAGGGCTTTGCATAAGACTAGTAGTACTAGCTGACCTAGTTTAAACATTTCAAGAATTATGGAATGCTAAAATTGAATGTCCAAATAGATACTTAACCTATGCCATGATGTAATGCAAACAAGTTGAGATCAAGTTGATAGGTTCCAGATTTTATACAAAGCTCCATAAACCCTTCCTTTAATACAAAGGAGGAATTTCCACTAAGGGAATAAGTCATATAGGGATAGATAAATTCTAATGAGCCATCCAAATGGCCTATCCTAGTGTGTTTTCTTATCATGGTTAGGCATCCAAAACAAAATCCCTAAGAATTTCATTATAACTTCATTAGAATCTAGGTTGTGAAAAAACACCATAAGCTAGAATACGATTTAGCTAAGGCATTGGCTATAATATACTCATCGATGCTATAGATTTATCCAAAATAACTTCACTAACATTTCATTCTTTATTTATTTGATACTTTATTATTTTTTTAAAGTGACATGTATCAACTCTAGGTAGAAAACAAAAGGAATCACACATCTCCCCCATACTGGGCTATTAAAATCACCTCTCAACATAGCTAGAATGATACATATATACACCACCCACTATTACAATACAAGGTTGTAGTGTTGCTTTTAGCATCACAATGTACTATATTCTTTTGTGGAAAAAAATTAGGTATCATGCAAAATACAATGAAATAGAGTGTGTCATTTTTTGCATCACAATAGTGTCATGACAAAATCATTTTTTATGATGCATGTTTTGCCTAGTGTTGCATTAATGATCATTATATGGCACATAATTGTTTCTTACACTATTTTTTCATCATTCAAAATCAAAGGCTATTCAACCTTATCTCGAACCATGGAATTCAAAATTTTTACATTAAAAACATCTTTGTTATATAAAATTAGCATTTCCATGTGTCAATAATTACAATTATTTGTGTCTCAGTTGGGTCATTATGGTATTATTACAACATCATGATCAAGAAATTTTGTGTAACAATCTCGAGTTAAAATTTCATGCAGTAAAAGTTAATTAGGAAAAATAATACCAAGGTCATGGGACATGTATTCCAAGTTGAATGCTGGGAAAAACATCCTAGTGAGTGTCACTTTTGGTTTATTATGGCAAAGGCAAAGAGGCATTAATTGACATTTATTTATGAAATTAAAGGAAAATAAGAGGAAAGGGAGAGGAAAGGTTATAGATTTGCATGAGAGTGAAATTGAAGGGAAAATAGAGGAAATTGAAGAAAATAGAGGCCTCAATGATAAAAAGGCTTCTTAGGATCAGTTCGCAGATTTTTGTTAGTTTGGCTTTGGAATTAGTTTTAGAGAGAGAAGAAAACCAAGAGAAGAATGCAAGCAAGCAAGAAAAGGAAGGCAAAGGAAGGACAAGGGAAGAAAATGACAAGCAAGGAAGGTTGGATCAAGCAGCTTCAACATGAGGATTTGCATATATTAGGTTGCATGTGTGAGTTCCTAGCTGGTTTGTGAATGCATGGTACATGCATTTGAATTTTTGGTTCTCTTGTTATCATTAGCGTGAGATTTTCCCAGTGTGATAGTGCATTCAGGCTTGCCTTCCCATTTCTAGATAGCCATGGTGTGATAGGATTCTTTTCAAGGACAAGAAAGCAAAGGGAAGCAAAGATCAAGCAACAACAATGGGATTTCTCGCAGGTATCGACTTGCATGTATGATTTCCTTAATAGTTTTGGCATGCTGGTACATGCACGTGTGTATTTGGTTCTTTTGTTGTCATTGGCATGGTTTTTTCTAGGTGTGATAGTGGTTTTCAACCTTTCATTTTCATTTTTGGATAGTCATGGTGTGATGGCATTCTTTTACTTGGTTGAGCTGGATTGTCGGATGGTTTCGAAACTTATTATGGTGGTCTTGGAAAAAATCACAAGGCCTAGGAATCCCTCGACTGTTAACGGCGGGATACATGGTAAATCTTGGTTGTGAATACCCTCTTTGGGCCTAGGAATCCATTAATAGGTAATGGTGGGATACACGGTAAAGCCTAGAGGGTGGAGACAGACAAATCCCTTGTTGGGCCTAGGAATCCCTTGATTGGTAATGACAAGATAGATGGTAAAGCCTACAAGGTGGATATGAACAAATTCCTCATGGTTTAGGTGGAGAGATCCAAAGGCAACCATGCTTGTTTAGGGCCTAATGATCCCTTGATCGGTATATAGCAGGATTGTGGTAAAGCATGTAGTGTATATTTATTGTTTAGGCCTAGGAATCCCTTAGTGGGATACACGGTAAATCCTAGGGAAGCCTTGATTGGTTTTGTTGTGAGTCTCACATTCATGCTTGGAATATGGCACGGGGGTGATTAGCTAAAAGAAAGATTTGTCCTAGCCCAATCTATCGTTGGGTGGTATGTGGAAGTCCCTAACTTGGTTGGTTTTTGCATATGTTAATAAAATCTCTTTTCCTCTTATGTATTATGCGTAAATTTACTTGTTATTATGTGTCTTTAATGGTTGCTCTATCATTATTATTCTGGTAGTTATATGTTGATTATAAGCATGGTTATGATAGATTTGAGTTATGACTCTCATCATGTTTTGATTAGTAAATAAAATTGATGCAGGAGCATTCAACCCAAGAAAATCAATGTAATTTAGTAAACATAGTGGGTCTTGTGTTTTCAAGAAAATAGGTTCCCGAGTAGGAAATAATGTAAATATTTAGGCTTTGAGTGATTAGAATAGACATTGATTAGTCATGGTGAGGTGTTGTAACTGTTCCCGAAAAAAAGGAGAACAAGAGTGAAATTAGGGGTCAGTTGAGAGTTCAAGAGTCAGTTAAGTAATTGATGCTAGATGTATAAATTGTGAGCCTCTAAGTAAGAAAGTAGATAGGGAGGAGACATTAGAGATAGAGGAGAGCCGTAGAGGCCTATAGAGAGAGTCTCCAAGAGGAGCATGAGGGCTGACTGAGTGTAAATCAGGCCGAAGTCAATTGTATCTGTGCATTATTAATAAAATGAGTAGTTGAATCACTGTGATTGTGTATTTTCTTTTATGTGCTAATTGATCCATAGAAGGACATTGATGATATTCTATGTGAGTTTAACAGATGTATGTGTAGGTTAAATAAGAGCACAGACAGAGCCGAGGAATATAGAGGAGGAGACAACGTGAACAGAGTAGAATACTTTGAGAGAAAGAACACAGAGGAGACTGTGTGTATTCCTATTGAAGAATTGAGGAGTCAAGAGGAGAACTGGTTCATTATACCACTGGACAAATTGAGGACTACTCTAGAGGAACAACGAGGCGAGTTGGGCCAAGGCAGAGTCCAAGCAGAATGCAGAGGAGAGAACGAGACAAAGGATCGTGGAGATTCCTTGAAATTTAAAGAACCAAAGTAATGTTGGAGTAATCACGATCAAAGAACTCATGAAGCTAAGCTTAGGAGAGAGTCGCACAATGGAACAACGAAAGGACGAGAACCATTGGAGAAACCTAGAACCACAGCCGAAGTAAAGAAATAGCGTAAAACTCAAGTGAATGTAGGAGCGGAGAAGTAAGGCGTCAGTACACAGGAGCTGTCGGATCTGGAAGATTGATGGACAGGATTAAATCGCAAGGGAGCATCGCATCGCAACTTATCCCCGGTGCGGACGAACCAGCCAAAGGGAATAGTGAAGTATGATGTAGTGTTGACCATTGGATCAAATGCATATATCAATGGTGGAGGATTCTTCGCTATGTTTCATAGGAGAGGAATGAGCTTTGGGTCATAGGGATGTGCGATGTGCAAAGAATGTTATATAGGAAAGGTGTGAGACCCTTGGCATAGCGAAGTGCAACATGCGATATGGAGCGGAACCGATAAGGGAATGAATGTGGGCGTGATGTTGTTTGAGGTCCGAAGCGGAGTGGACTCGATAGAATATTGACACCGTTTATATTATAGTGGAATCCGATATGTTAATTGCATCGGCGGATGCAAAAGGGTGAATTGTAAAGAGCCCGTGGAACTCCCGAAGCCCGATTGTGATAAAGTGGAGTCTCGAGAAAAGTGTGAAGGTAGAGGAAAAGCTGAAAGGGTAGTTTACAAAGGATTTCCGTTATAAGCGGTTTATAATGAAATAAAGCTCGATAGATGGGGTTGTGAATTATTCCAAAGGATCAAGGCATAAAGAGTGGGTCTATATCTATATATATATATATATATATATATATATATATATATATATATATATAATATATATATATAATATATATGCGGTATAAAGTTAACAAGGGTTAACGGAAGGGTTGTAAAGAGTCTCGACATGAGAAGTGCGTAAAGTTCCATTGCGAAGAGGAATTGATGAAAGGGTGAAGTGTGGATTATTGGTTCCGAGAGTTATAAAAAGGGCCATGACCCTTAGTCAAGGGAGGATTGTTGACCCACCAAAGAGAAAGGAAGGGTTAACAACCAAAGAACACTAAGAGGATGAAGCTTGTTGAGCTTCCAAAGGAGAGATTGGTGAGAAAGCGTCAGAAATTTAGGAAACCATATTTCTGTTTGCATAAAGTGGTATTAGAGCGGCGAAAGATTTCCTGCGAAAAGGAGTTTGCACACAGAAGAAGGTAATGTGCATAAGTTAATGGATAAATGATATTTTGTAGATTGAAGCAAAGTGAAGGAGCACAGAGACATGAGAGTTGCAGCAGTAAATGAATGATAGAGACTATAACAGAAGATTGTAGGGGCAAATTTTGAAGTTCCTGGGAGATTGTAGAAATTCCAGTATAGGCTTGGAGTAGACAGGAACAGAGGATTCCTTGAAGAAAAGTGAGAGCAAGATTGCTTAGTACAATTCTGAAGGAAAGAGGACTTGGAGACCTAACAGAGGATAATCCATTCAAAGTGCAGAAGAATGGGAGAACAAGATCATGCATAGATCTTGGAGGTAAGATAGTGTGTTTTGTTTCAAAATGAAATTGAATATTGTGGTTGTAGATGAAGCATCTCAGCAAAAGACAACAAGGGAAGTTGTGAGAGGAGAACCAGATGTGTTCTTGAAGGTAGAGTAAGGAAAACTCTCTGAAGGAGAAGTGGCAGTGAAATTGAAGAATCCAACAAGAGTTTGAACATAGAGGACAGCTAAAGTGTTCTCAAGAGAGAGTGAGAGATTGCAGAAGCCTAGAAGGAGCAAAGGTGTTGCTCAAGAGGAGGTTCCAGACAGAGGACCGTGCTTACCAAAAGACTGAGTGAGGAGAGCTTAGTGAGGTAAGATTGCAGCGAGGAGGACTAGCTGTTGCAGAGGCTTATTGCAGATGAGTGAGGAGCTCATGAAGAAAGAGGAGAAGAAGATGACTACTGATAGTCATACCAGAGGTTCAAAGAGAATCCACAGTAGAAGATATGAGAAGAAGAATGCCAAAGAAGATGGCAAGAGACTGAGTCAAGAGGAGATTGACAAGGAGTTGGCTGAGATAAGAAAATAACTTGATGTGTTAACAATGCGGTTATAAGAAAACCAAAGACAAGGTTGGGTATTAAGGAAGAAGCCAATGGAGTGGCATGAGATGCAGAGAAGGCTACAGCAAAATCATGTAAAGTGGCTGAGGGAAAAACTCAAGGAAGTTGAGTTGGAAATGGAAGAGTCCATTTGTGAACCAGAACAAGGAGAAAGTCTAGGAGAAAGTGAAGACTGCACTGAAGATAAAGAATGGAGATCAAGTGAAGATCTCATGGACTATTGGGATAGTTCAAAACAGCATGAGGAGATGCTGACTGAAGATGTAGAGCTGATGTATAAGGCCATCAAGCCTTGTGTTGTTGAACCTAATAGTTTTGGTGTGCTTTCGAGATGCATAGGAGAGGATAGACAGTCTTGTGAAGTTGTCGAAAGCATGGAGGAGTATTCTACAGAAGATTAATACTCTGAAGTGAAGCTAAATAGAGCTCTTGAACATAATTATGGGGAGGAATGCGTTTTAGGGGATAAAAGGTACTCTAGAGCATAAAATGATGAAGAAGACCTCTCAAATGAGGAAAGTATTGAGTTGTTACAACAGATAAAACTCATTGACAAATTAATAGTTGGAGCTCTTAAAAGAACCATTCCTTGTGAAGGAAGGAAATGAAGTTGAGCCTGAGGAGCTGAATCACATAGAAGATTCAGAGCAGCAAGGAAATGTGATGATTGAAGATTCAAGTAAGACCGCCACGTCTTACGATTTTAAAATTAATAATTTGTGATGACTGCAGGTACATCACGGGAGGATGAACAAACTTTAGAGTTTGTCAGAGAGAAGGAGTAGAATCTGAAATCTGTTCAGATCAAAATTGAGATGGCAAGATCTCAGAACCAGAAGGAGACAGAAGAATCACCTGGGAGTAGGCAACAAAAATGTTAGAGCTGTCATAGAGGAGGAAGATGGTGGTCTTATTCCAATGAAGACTGAAAAAATGTTATCCCAAAGAAATGATCCAATGAATGTCATTGGGGAAGGACAGAGATTGTTTGAAGATGATATGGAGGTTCTTAAAGAACAAGAGGGTAAGGATGAAAGGGAGGCAGTAAGAATCAAACAATTTTAAAGAAGAGTTAACCAACATCAGGCTAAGGAAGAAGAAGTTCACTACTGTGAACAAACGTAGGGAGGCATCATTGAAACAAATGATTCTCATGAATTCTGCTAAGAATTTGAAACAACATACTGATGTGCTGAAAAAAGAGGAGAGAACAGAGAAGCAAGCTGAATTGTTGCCAAAGAGAGGCCTTATGTTTCGTACTTTAATAATTGGTTTGTGAATGCATATTTTGTTGTAGATGTTGAGGAAGATATGATGCAAGAAGAAGAAGTCACGGAAGAGAAAAGCATGAAGATGCAGAAGTTGGAGGAAAGAAACAATAATCTGAAGACCAAAGAAAGAGAAGATGTGTACCAAACCAAATATGTGCTGGACTTGGAGATAGAAGAACCGTGGAAGCTAATGATGAAGCAGTTCAGATGGAGGAAGCCGATGACAAAAAGAGTGATCAATCAAAAGGTGAATTTGATTGAGAAGGGAAGAAAAGAAAGGAGAATGAAACAGAAGACAACAGACATGTGGCAGCAGCAAAGGAGCAGAGAATTTGGACATATACAAACTGAAGTTTGGGACCCTGGAGGTTTCCTATTACCATATGAGAACACATGATCAGGATATCATGAATTTTTTCAAGCTTAAGAGTCTGATGCAGGAGCATTCAGCCCAAGAAAATCAATGTAATTTAGTAGACATAGGGAGTCTTGTGTTTTCAAGAAAATAGGTTCTTGATTAGGAAATAATGTAAATATTTAGGCTTTGAGTCATTAGAATAGACATTGATTAGTCATGGTGAGGTGTTGTAACTGTTCCCAAAACAAAGGAGAACATGAGTGAAATTAGGGGTTAGTTGAGAATTCAAGAGTCAGTTAAGTAACTGATGCTAAATGTATAAATTGTGAGCCTCTAAGTAAAAAAGTAGATAGGGAGGAGACATTAGAGATAGAGGAGAGCTGCAGAGGCCTATAGAGAGAGTCTCCAAGAGGAGCATGAGGGTCGAATGAATGTAAATCAAGCCAAAGTCAATTGTATCTGTGCATTATTAATAAAATGAGTAGTTGAATGACTGTGACTGTGTATTTCCTTTTATGCACTGAGTGATCCATAGAAGGACATTGATGATATTCTGTGTGAGTCTAACAGATGTATGTGCAGGTTAAATAAGAGCACACACAAAGATGAGGAATATAGAGGAGGAGATGACGTGAACAGAGTAGAATACTCTGAGAGAAAGAACACAGAGGACACTGTGTGGATTCCTATTGAAGAATTGAGGAGTCAAGAGGAGAACTGGTTCATTAACCAGTGGAGAAATTGAGTACTGTTCTAGAGGAACAATGGGGTGAGTTAGGCTGAGGCAGAGTCCAAGTGGAACACAAAGGAGAGAACGAGATAGAGGATCATGGAGAGTCCTTGAAACCATTTAAAAAACCAAAGTAATGTTGGAGTAATAGTGATAAAGAACTCATGAAGTGAAGCTCATGAGAGAGTCGCACAGCGGAACAGCGAAAGGACGAGAACCATTGGAGAAACCAAGAACCACTGCCGAAGTAAAGAAATAGCATAAAACTAAAGTGAATATAAGAGCGGAGAAGTAAGGCGTTAGTACACAGGAGCCGTCGAATCTCGAAGATCGACGGATAGGATTAAATTGCAAGGGAGCATCACATCACAACTTATCCCTGATGCAAATGAACCAGCCAAAGGGAATTGCGAAGTGCGATGTAGCACTAACCGTTGGATTGAATGCATAGATCAACAATGGAGGATTCATCGCTATGTTTCATCGGAGAGGAATGAGCTTTGTGCCATAGGGAGGTGCGAAATGCGAAGTCTGATGCGAAGTCCGATGCGATTGGCGATCGCATCACAAATGTTATATAGGAAAGGTGCAAGACCCTTGGCATAGCAAAGTGAAACATGCAATACGTAGTGGACCCGATAAGGGAATGAATGCGGGTGTGATGTTGTTTGAAGTCCGAAGCGGAGCAGACTTGATAGAATATCGGCACAGTTTATATTATAGTGGAATCTGATATGTTAATTGCATCGGCGGATGCGAAAGGGTGAATTGTAAAGATCCCATGGAACTCTCGAAGCCCAATTGCAATAAAGTGGAGTCTCGAGAAAAGTGTGAAGGTGGAGGAAAAGCCAAAAGGGTAGTTTACAAAGGATTTCTGTTATAAGCAGTTTATAATGAAATAAAGCTCGATAGATGGGGTTGTGAATTATTCCAAAGGATCAAGGCATAAAGAGTGGGGATATATATATATGTGTGTGTGTGTGTGTGCGGTATAAAGTTAACGAGGGTTAACAGAAGGGTTGTAAAGAGCGCTGATATGAGAGGTGCGTAAAGTTCCGATGCGAAGAGGAATTGATGAAAGGATGGAGTGTGGGTTATTGGTTCAGAGAGTTATAAAAATGGTTGTGACCCTTAGTCAAGGGGGGATTGTTGACCCACCAGAGAGAACAGAAGAGTTAACAATGAAAGAACACTAAGAGGACGAAGCTTGTTGAGCTTCTAAAGGGGAGATTGGTGAGAAAGCGTTGGAAATTTGGGAAACTGGATTTCTATTTGCATTAGAAATGTTAATGAATGAATGACCTAATATATGATAATGTAGCTATTGTGAGAGAGCATCAGACCTTCTTGACGAATCTCAAATAAGTATGAAGTCCCTATGCTCAAATGTGTTTATATGACCTGTAGATTACATGTTCATGATGTGTTTGACGAAATGTCTGTCATGCCTAGGCCTTGTCAAGTCGGGTCCTTGTTCTTTTTTTCTAATAGAGGCCTTGTCATCTTGTTATTTATGATTTCAGAGAGTTTCATGAAGTTCTGGGTAGAGGCCTAAGTCCTAGACCTGAAAAAGTGGCTCAGAATCTGGGGTCGTTGACACAGACTTGCTTGAAAAAAGCCACAGTCGCATGGATTCCTTGTTGTAGGAGAAACTAAATGCTCCCAGTCACATGGAAGGCTTGTCATGGGGGCGACTAGGGGTCTATTTCAACAAAACATCAAGTTGGCTCAAGGGTTGGACACCTGGAAGGGTAGGTTGGATCTTGAAGGTTATGAAGCTCCCTAGGAAGGTCTGACTGGTCTTGTCTTGTCGGTTCCACTTCCTTAATTGTACATGGGGAATTCAATCATATCATAGTAACTCTTCATCACATGTTTACCCCAATGGATGGGTTAGCTTGGGTAAATGTGGGAGGCGGGTGTTACGAATTAAAACTAATTTTTCAAACAAAAATTATGCAAAATTTAAACCAAATACACATCTTTTTATTTCTTTTTTGGAGCTTGATATTGAAACTAATGTATCTCTTTAATTTCAGATCTCCAAGTTCTGAAATTCCTTATTGTGGTAGCACTTTTATTCTTCTTTCCAATGCCTCAATTCATAATGAGATTGGATTCTTCAAGAAACTGTTATTCCCAATCTCCCATAATGACCTGATTATAGATTGGTTCAGTAGAGAGAACTTGTACGAAGTTCCACGTGTCCCTTTTTTGACCTTCGGCTTTGAAATGATACATGAAAAACAAAATTTCGTGCACTTTTAGTCACTTTTTACGAAATTCAAATCTGATGCTCAGAGAAAAAATTATGACGATTTTTCTTAGGTCACCTGTTTAAAATTAAATTCTGGAGCCTACAAAAACCCTAACTTCCTCAAATCATATCTACAAAAATATAGCACACCAAAATCTGAAATTTGTACACAAATTTCACCAATATTTCTGCTCCTCGTGGTTATAATTTCAGATTCTGAAGCCTCGTATAAAAAACATTATAGTGAAAATTCCATGATGACCTGTTTCAATAAGTGAAACCCTAGAATCCAAAGCTCTTATACCAATTGTTATGAAACCAGCTCAAAAAATAGAAAAAAAGATATATGAATGACTTGAGAAATATCCTATTCAAGGGGGAAACCATTTTTACATCACATAAATGAACAATTCTTGGATGATACAAATGAAAAGGCCTCCTTGATATATACAGGAGTCTAAGGGGTCACAATATAATCAGAGCTTGCATAATAATAATAATGTAAGGGCACAACAATAACAATAGTGGGATTCTATGGGGCGCAACAATAACAACATGGGGGATACATGGGCACAACAATAAAAATAGGTGCTACACTAACAACTAAAATAAGGGGAATACACTAGTATTATAGGGACCTAATATGTATGAAGTGCGAAGGAAACTTTTATTCTGTTTCCTCTACAATCTCACATCTTCACACTCCACAAATTACAATATGAGGCACAACCATTTCATTATTAATATAATGTGAGCACAATTACAGAAGTAGACATCACAGGAGACACGAAAAAATAAACATAAAACAGGAAAGAAACAAAGAAATACACAAATTAAATTAGGTAAATATTTTAAAATCAATGAAACTTATTTTGGTTTACGAAAATATGGGGAAAATAACTTTTTACACTTGGAGCAGGGCAACGACTAAATGAGTGGTGATCTACATTGAGATAGGGTATATCCAACAAATTAAAAGGAGGTATATAGATACATGTTAGCCATGGGAATTAAACGTTATTTATTTGTAAAGTTTGATAATATGTTATTTTGTTGTTTCCCAACTCGATAATAAGGTAAGGTGGAACGATTCTATGCTCTGTTTTCATTTGATTATTGTTGCTTCTATTTGGATTTAGTGTATCTTTGTTCTGACTCATTTCTTTGGGGTTCTATAACTTTTCTTTTGCATTCTATGACTATTCATTTACATAAATTCTTTTGGAACTACACCTTGGTTCATTAGAATGCAAGAATAGGTGTGTTGTTATTGTTTTGGGTTGAGTTGGTGTTCTCTTTAAGATAAAAGGTTGTTAGTTTAGCTCGTCAATGATATTATTGTATTCAAGTATTTTTTTCTTGTGAAATACAGGATGCCACATGCATGAGGTAGAGTAAGGTGTGGAGTTGGTGAACAATGAGAGTTAAGCCAACATCACTTGGAGAGCATTGGTTAGGGGGAGGCTATAGATCCCAACCCTGTCAATAGACTTGATTTTAATGACCCTCCATATAATTAATAAAACTTTGGCAATGAGATTGGATATATCAAGATGCTTTTCGAACAACTCATAAGTGACAAACATGATGACCAGAATACGATCATTTAATTCATGAATGATCTCCAATGCAACCAATGGAAAATGCAAGATATATTAGCAAATATGCAAAGAGGTTAGGGGCATCTACAGGAAAAACTAGATCGCTTTGAAGGAATATTGGCTCATGGAGAAACATGTGCACTATGTGTTTTAGCCTGCGCCATCACCAAGTTTAGGACCAAAGAATCATGTTTGATAACTACCCATAATATTTAATAGCTTATAGTTGTGTATTGATCTTGAAAGTTTTCTAGAGGTATGGTTATTTTCCTTTTTTGACAGTGAAGCATTTTCTTCACAATTTGTAATGTTTTTTTTTCTAATAAGCTATTGGTCAATAAATATGGTAAGAGTGAGGTCGGTAAGATTTAGTTAATTTTTTCTCTACGGCGTAATTTTTTTCATAAACTGATAGTTAGTTTCATTTACAAATGCTTCTAACGTTGTCGAGTGATCGAGGATTCCCTTTTCCTGTTGTGGCATCCACATATTCATTTTTCTTTATTTGCATTTCTTTTTATTTAAAATTTGATGAGATGATCATTTTGTTTCTTTAGGACAAGGTATCCAATCCCTATGTCCAAGCTTTATTGCTTAGACATATTAAAAATGTATATATTTATCATATCACGTAACACCATGATCAAATGTAGGGTGTTGTCTCCAGGCCCAACAAGAAATATCTGCCTTTTGGCGAATTGAAAGGAATGCTAAAATGCACGAACAAGTGGATAAATAGTTATAAAAGCATGTATATTTCGCTATCTTAAATAAATTTATTTAATTAAACAAATAAATAGTTTTATAAATTGTATTA
>APFE031229673.1:117308-130506 GCA_000404065.3 Pinus taeda
TATAAAACATCTAAATGATAAAATTAACAAATGTGAAATCACAAATGCGCTTAGTATTCACATAACCCAAAATTTTCATGCACCAAAATTTAATAAGACGAAACTTCTAATTAATTGATTAATATGTATTGTAGAGAAATGTATACAGAGTTATGAGACATTTCGAAAAAAAGTTTTTATTCCTTGTTTTGCACATCTTCTTTTCTCCACAACACTTCTTCTTCACACACATTAATAAGCCAAAACTGCCAATTAGTTGATTAATTCATTTCTCAAGAAACATTTAAAACTCAAATGCTTCTTTTTAATGTTCAATGCATTCCACTCAAGGAAAGTTCAATGCATTCTTTTGTGTGGGAGGCTTGTGCTAATGGTTCAATAGTTCAATTCTTCCTTTTGTGCAGACTAATACAATAGGAATCCTTTCCGAAAATCCCCGTACATTCGAAATATTTACATTAATTGATAATATGGAGCCAATAAGCATGCCCAAATTTGGATTTTGATTCCTCATGATAGTATATATTGAATATGTAGCTGACCTCTTGTAGATCATTCCCAGATCGAGATGAAATCTATTTCCCTACACAATGCTTCGACCTTCCCATTAGCAAGATGAAATGGTTTGTTTTGTTGTTGAGATATATTTTTAGCAATATGAACTTCTATGAAATTACATAGATAAGCTAAGCTATGAGGATAATAAGCTTTGTTTTGGTGTGCGGAGAAAAGTTGTGCGGAGAGTGTAGCAAAAAATGTGTGTGGGGAGTACAACAGAAAATGTGTGTGGGGAATTTAGCAAAAAGTGTGTGCGGGAATGTGTATGTGAAGCAAGGGATACATACTCCTTTACACACACTTCCCTTACACTCCCTTACTCGGTACACCAAAATATCTGGTGTTTATGTGCAGAGGAGGGAAAGCTTTTGTTACTTACTTCACACACTTATCACACACTAAAAATATAAAATCTATACTAAAATTAAAAAATTATAAAAGCTTATAACAATTTTCAAATGCTATTGTTTAGCTTAACGTGAACCAATAGAAACCATATTGAGTCAAGATATGAAATCAACACATAGATATAGTTAATCATATGCACTTATTTCACATCTGATATACACGTAAACCAAACTTTTCATGCCCCAAACTTTAACAATCCAAAACTGCAAATTAATATTGATTGACTCAAGAAATATCAATGTGATCCTTGACCACTAGGTTCTCTAGATGTTGCAACTCATAAGCACATGGTCAAACAGTAATCCTACGTGTTTAATGGACACAAGGTCACATTTTGGACCCTGGACATCAATTGTCACATGATCGAGTCTTTGCGGAAAGAAGAGGATCAAGAAGATCCACACACAAAATCACGATGTAAACATGGTTGTATTAACATTGTCGAAATGTTAGAGTGGGTGAAACACGATGACAAGGGCACGATGACAACACTCTTGGACACATACAATTTGAAATGGTAGTTGCGGAAGTGGGATTTCTTGATCCTCTTGAGCTCAATAGAGAGGGTGTGAATGAGGATGAGAATTAGTTCATCGAGGAATGATTTACGGAAGTCTTAGGAATAACTATGCGGAGGGGGAATGTATGCGGAAATGCGGAACATTGCAAGCCAAAGTTTGTGTTGCTTACTCCGCATATCTTTTCTACTACATAACACTTATTCCTGATACGGGTTAAAGACACACTTCATTTAATATTGGATAATAGATGTTCAATTCACAAATGTGAAATCACTAATGCACTTACTATTTGGTAAGCATCAGTACCTAGCTTCAATCACTCTATTTTGATAATAAAACATTGGTTGGTAGTGAAACAAGCTAACAAAGTAAAATTTATTGAACACTCAAGCAATGCCTTGAATATGCATTGGTTCGTCAAATAAATGTGAAAATTACTTGTATTTATTGAAATGGGAGCTTTATTTAATCATCGATTTAAGGTAAATCGAACATCAGGCTCGAACTAATATGGAAAATAACACTGCCATAAACAAGCTATAAGCCAATGCAATACAATCAATGTTTAAGTGTCACTGTATCATTATATAAATCAAAATAGAATGAGAATTAGGATATTAATAAAATAGCATGTTGATATCAGTTTCTAAAGTGTGCCAAAGGCAGCAATCATGAAACACAATCCCATGAATTGGACTATCTCGAGTGGGAATTTAATAAAAACATATATGGTTTATAGTAACTGATATCGGAACAATCTTTTCTGATCGTAGATTAGGAAGATTAGTATTAGCTAGATTGATGAAGATAAGTGGTTAATGAATGCCATTAAAATTGATAGCAATTAATTTTTCTTTCAAAAGTTTAATGTCAATTCATAATTTAGATGATTTATGGCCTCTAACGCATTATATGTAGACTTGTTGGCTCTGAACTGGTTTCAAAAGCTCTGGGAAAAATATTTTCTTTATTTTTCTAAAACTTACGAGTATTACTGAGGTTTGATTTATTATATCTCTATTGTTTTATGAATTTCCCAAATCTTGTTCTAGGCCTATTAGCACTGAACTCGTTTTTAGAAGCCCTATGCAAGTGATTTTCTTTGTTTCTTCTGAAACTGACAAGTGCTTTTAGAATTTTCTTTACCATTTGTCTATTGTTTTTTGAATTTTCTAAGGCTTTTTGGTATCATCATTGCCAAAAAAAATCCACTGAAGTGTTTTTGAAATTGCTTTTGTTTTAAGCGAAAATTACTTTAAATGGAAAATTTGCCACGAATTTGAAAGACGATTCCAATATTCTTGGCGTCATTAATTTTGTGTTGCACTAAACTCTATCATCAAAGTTTCAAAGAACTGATAAGCCTAACGAAGGAGGAGGAGATGGGGGCAAGGGGGATAGAGGGGAGGAACACTCTATTACTGAGAATATTGTGTTTAGTTGTTATTATTTCATTACCAACAATGAGACAAATGGTTGAAGGAAGAAATGGTAGAAATATATAGGACGAGTTACATGCATTCAACCAAGATATGTTAATTCTCAACCAAGATATCTTAATTCTTAACTAAGATAGCTTAACTCTAATTAATTGCATATTGGAGCTTTAGCAAAAACTTGGGCAACTGGAAGATGAACTGGATGCCATAAGAATGTCATTAGAAAAACTCTTCTAAAACATGAATGGAGCAATCAAACCTCCATTCCCATAGCATAATCAGTAGAAATGTTAGCCTCCAGGAACTATTGTTGATTAATAAAGCAATTGTTAGCAAATTTCGCTACTTGTCCATCTAATGTTGAATTTTAATATATGCTAAAGGCTATTTAATGCAATTTTCTTAACACAGTAAAAAAAAAAATTTACTTTTTTGAATCATATAGTAGAATATTTCAATAACATTGCATCACCTATACTATGATCATGTTCATGGAACATAAATTTTGTAAATTATGTCAAATTGGATCATCATAATAATGTAAATGTTATGTGTGAAAGTATTTGCTTTTGTTTTCTAGTCTAATCAAATTGTACAGTTGTAAATAGGCATATCTTGTTCTCTCCTTTAGAAAAAATTACATGCTAACAATTACAAATAGATGGATATCATTCCTTCTTTTAGGAAAAGTTACATGCTAACATTAACTTGTCTTATTTCTCTATTTAAAAAGTCATGCATGATGGAAAATTCTATGCAAACATAAAATATGTGCGAAGGAAATATGTTTTCTAATATTTTTTTACTAATCATATGATTTGAAAATTTGATAAATCAATAAAACAATGCAAGAAGTCACGTTGCAAAAATGCATACACGACATTGCACGGCGAACTAGCTACACATTATTGTGAATGTTAGACTATATAATGTTTGTAAATAGCATATCACAAAACATGGAACTTAAACAAACAAATTCATTGAATTACATGTTTGTACAATGTTAATAGCCATAGACCAGGTAACCACAAGATGAAATCATATCCCAATCATTCAAAAAACTTGAAAATATCTCAGAAAATTTTTAAATTCTTCAAGTAAAATGTATAAGGTGGTGTTAAGATTGGAACTGCATATATGTGGAGGTGCAGAAGTGTGGACAACCCCCCACCCCCCCCCCCCACTCCTTGCTAATAGCCAATGGGAGTTCAGTCTTAATAAAATGATAGAAGGGAAGATCATAAGATGTTAATAGCCATAGATAGGGCAACCACAAGATGATATTAGATCCAAATCATCCAACAAACCAGAAAATCTCTCCGAAAATGGTTAAATTCTTTAAGCAGAGAGTACAAGGTGGTGTCAATATTGGAACTGCAGATATGTGGAGGTGCGGAAGTGCGAAATCTCCCCTATACATTTCCAATAGTCTAACTAGAATACCATCAATAGATTGATATAAAATGCAAGCAAAGAGAACCAGAATACCATCAATAGATTGCTTGACAATGCAAGCAAAGAGAATTGTACCATCATTAGATTCCTCGACAATGTAAACAAAGAGAACCATCATTATATACGTAAAATCATGTTTTGATGGTTTATTGTAAATGTGCCATGTATCTCCAAACTAGACAAAAAATCAATAATAGCTTATTTGTCCGCACAATATTGCTGATAGGAAATTTTTCCTAGATTGGGTAATACTTTCTCTAGTTCCACACCTCTTAGAACATAATATGATGTAGTATTGTCATTTTCATGTATGATACAATTTAATCAATGGAAATAAACAAAGCGACAATTTTCCAAATCATATAATAAACCATAGTTTCATCCACAATTCTAGCAGTTTAATTGGTCTACTACATTTCACACATACAATCTCAAATAGATTCATATATGCACTAGTCGGTGTTAATAATCCTTGTAAGTGTTGCAAAGTTGATATAGAAAACAGAGACTTAACATCTTGAAATCAAATTTCTTTCTATCGTTCTTTCGTTATATGTGTGTGTGTGTGTAAATATAGCTATAATATAATAGAGTTTATCATGCATATTCCACTCGACAAAGAAATAAAATTTCGTAGAATTTCCACTTTCTTTTCTATTTTCAATGAACATAAGAACATGGATTGTGAAGTTTGGAAAACTCTTTCTTTTTTTTATAACTATATTTTTTTAGCAAGATGAGCGGAAAAATGTTTTCTTGCAATTCTCTTTGAATCGAAAGATATATTGAAAGAAGTTTTTTGTGTACTTCAACTTGTCACATATGCAATATTTGAAAAATAATACATCTAAACTGTATAAGAGCAGACAATAACTTGCTATCACTAAAACATTAAAATAAATCTAAACTTACTATTTCTCTGTCTTGTTATGCATTCCCGTATTCTATTTCTAGTACACATCACATCCCTATCTGTTCTACTAAAATTGCATTGGTACTGATTGTGCCAACTGGAAATGGAGCTTGACTAGGGGACATATTGGCAATCGTCATATTTCGAAAGAATTGGTACTCTGTGGAAACAGGAAAAATGTTTTCGACAATGCTAAATTTATTAAGAGAAATAGTTTTCTCACAGTTGCCACTATCATATTTGTGCTTTGGAATTATTTCAAAATTTCTAATAAAAATACCAATGTTTGCAATAAGTTTTGCGTCATGTTCTTTGATAAACAGCATTAGCACAAGCAATTTTATTGTCATTTTAGCCTTCTTATTCGTCAAATATGCACGAAGTATTGGTTTTGTCTTATTTTCTTTGTCCAAAAAATTTCAATATGTAACTAACACAACACCATGGAAAATGCTTCATGTTATGTTTTCACTTGATATCTTCGACCAATAATGGCATAGACTCGATCCTTTTTTTCCTAGTCATGAGCATTAATTGAAATTAATTCAAGAAAAAAAAATGATATATAGTTAGCTAAACCTAGACAGAACTACCTCTCTACCTTTGTTTATTGCCTATTTTATGCTCCTTTCACTTTGTCTCCTGTGATATTTGCTTTTGTAATAATGCTCATTGCCATCTCTACATCTTCGTCCATGCCTACCATCACATCATCCCAATTCAATATTTTATGCTTACTCGGAAATACTGCACTCAAATGACTACTTAAAAGAACATTATAATTGATACTAATTAAGAATTGGCTCATGAAGACATAACCAGATATTGATAAGTCATTGTTAATGTATATTCTAATATTAGTTTCATAGTTACTAGATATAATCTTATTTCTATGCATATAGTTAAAATATTAAATAGATTTTCGCTTTGACAAATTCTAATTTATAGTTCCTTGTTATATATATTCAATTAAAATTTTAACAAATGTACAAATGTTTTATAGAAGCATTCAAAGTACCTTTTTCCTTGTAGTTGTTCTCTTGGATCTGTATCTCTAAGTGTTACATGGTTCCTAAAAATTGAAAAAACGTTGTTTTTAATTAGAGTACATAAAAAATATAGCAAAAAAAAAAGAGTTCTATATGTATAATCAAATGACAACAAATAGAACAAAAATGCACCTTTGATTGAATTTATCATTGTCTTTAACCGTCCTCGACTTGTGTTCATTTTCCCTGCTCTGACGATATGAATTATATCAAATATATAGAAATAAGGGTAAAAAAGGTTATAATTGCATAGCATGAAAACAATTCAGACATAAAAACTACATGATGGTAACGTATATTATATAAAAAAAATTACCACTTTCATATTATCTCGTTTTTGAATTTTGCATGTCATTGCTACAGGGTTGTAACATATATTGTATAAACACTCTATGTACTCGCATATAGAAGGAAGGATACACTACTTTCCTAAAAAAATTCTACACATTTTGCACCTGCATTCAAAATGAGCTTGCAGAGAAAATCCCTCACGTCATGAAACTACCAAAATGACCACCATACAGCTTGGAGAATAAATCTATTTGTAACTAGCTCCCACGTAAAGTAATCGAACATGCGTTGGCAACATGTATGCTAAAAACTACATGATAAACACCTAGCCAATGCTCCTACGGATAGCATAACTAGAACTAATAGTTACAATGTCACATTACCTTTTAAATTTTCAACATATGTATTAGATACTAACTGAAGATGATATTTTGTTCTTGATATCTTATTTTGAACATCTTACCAATGCACTTGCAGATAGAAAAATTGCAGAAACTCGACAAAATAATGGAGAGTCAACACACTTTGACCATGAAGTAAGTGTTATAGTCCGTGGCGAGGAAACGATTAATAATAAATAGAATTAGTAGTTAGAATCATCATATTACATTTCAAAATTTTAAGATATGTTTTAGATATTGTTGTCATTGCTACAACACGCTCCAAAATGTTGGCCTACATCAAATTTCAGAGCCTACTTTGTCTTTGCGTGTTGTCGTCGCAAGCATTGAAAGTCATGGCACGTGTTTTCTCTAAGTATTCTTGTTCCTTTTTGAATAAAATCAAAGTGTCATCTTTTAGCATAGGCAAGCACCAAACATCATATAAATGTGGTTTTGGTTTGTTTCAAGGGATCGTCTTTTTGTTAATTTGTTGTTCAGTATGTAGACATGTATCGCACCCATTTCCAAAGTTTTAAGCACTATCGCACAAGTGTCATCACTGTCGTTGCAAAGTGTATCTTTGGTGTTGCACTTGCGGTAAGTCATCACAATGTCATCGTGGTGAGGAAAGTATGTTGTTTATGTGTTCTAGGTGATCTATGTTGTGTTTTCAAGTATTCTAAGTGTGTGATCATACTCAAGTCTTATCATTGTTCACTTAGTTTTCACTAATCCCACATTTAGTCAGATCTAGAGAACTTCCCAACTAAGCAACATGGCATCACCCAACCCTCTTGAAATGCACACTACGCAATCTCAGTCTTCAAGCCTCAACCTTACCACTTGGCATTGCACAATGCGCAATCCCTACCTCCTAGAATTGCGCACTACATAGTCACAGTGCTCAGTCCCGACCCTTGAGCTCCAGAGTTGTGTAGTCCTTACCCTCAACCAGTCTCTTTCGTGCATTGTGTAGTCTCAAGCATTAAGACTCAACCTTGAGCCTGTAAACTGTGCAACTGCACAATCCCTCAAACTCTATCCCTCTAGAAATGTGCAGTGGGAAACCTCAAGCCTCAAGCCTTTAGCCTGACCTCTTGATCCTCTCAATTGCACATATGACAAGCCCTGGCCTACCTGAAATGCACACTGCGCAATATCAAGGCTCATTCCTTAACCTTGACATCTTGAGTTGCGTAACTGCGCAATTCCTGAGTCTGATTCCCAACCTGTCACCCGTTTCCAACTTAGTTAATATATTATTATGCATCATATTAGACTACAGGTTTTATCAGACTGATGTCATCTTTTCATGAGTGGATTTCAGTTTCAGGTATTCTATCATGTTATGATATGATGATGATGAAGGGGATGAAGAAGGAGACCTTGCTAGAAGACACCTTTGAAGTTGCAAGAAAAAGTTGATAAATCAAGAGAAGACAAAGGGACATCAACCGTGACAACAGTTGGAGATGAAGTTTACATTGAAGACTCATATCTTCAAGCCACAAGGAGGAAGAAGAAAACCATGTTAATCTTTCAAGAAGACACAAATCAATAAACAACAAAGAGTGGCTTGACACTACCATGTCAACATAAATTCCATGTCAGTAATGTCATGTCATGTCATGAATCATCTTGTGCCACATTATTTTGTGAATTATGTAAATTCAATATTGGAGTAATGTAATGTAAAGTGGAAGTCTAATAGTCATCTATGTAATGTGAAAAGTCATGTAGGAAGTTAAAAGGTCATTGAGAAGTCAAATAGTCATGACGGTAGTCAAAGAGTCACAAGTGAGTTGTTATATATACACCCTCATTTCTCATGTAAAATAATTTTCACTTGGCTCCTCCTACCAGGAATTAGAGAGGAAAATAGTTCTTTAGAGGACCAAGTGGTTGCTCTAACGCTCCAATATTGGGGCTAGTGGTGTTTACTATCTTGATGTATCTTGTAACTTTTACTTAATTCGGAAGCTCATTGAGCCAACACACTTTCATGTGTATTTCGTATATATTGTAAGACTATTCTTTGAATGTTTGCGATGTATGTTGTTTTCATATGTACTAAGAAAATTGAACTATTTCAATGGCTTTGGTACTTATCTTATTGAAGGTGTGTTGTATGTGTTTTAATAATTGTTGCTTCTAAGTGAACTATTTCACTAGTTGTCCAATGATTCATTTATATGGCATGCTTGTGTGTATTTTCTAGATTAGTACTATTACTTGTCTTTAAAAGGCTCACTTATCTCTCTCCTTTTGGTAGAAGAACCTTGATACATTTCGTAGTTGAACAACCACAAGGCATACTCGCTGATTCAAAACTACTTGTGTATTACTCTCTCGTGCTAAATTTTGAAGCCAAGTAATATATTTAAGAACATGGTAATCAGGACTTGTTTCCGAAAAGGCTCCCACACCAAACAGTGCAAAATCTAATTGGGACTTTTCACTGAGCAGACCCCCTTGCATGTTAGAGGTATCCAACACCATCAACATATACTAAGTAATAATAGAAATAATAATAAATTGTAAAAATCGACAAAATAATGGAGATTCAACACACTTTGACTGTGAAGTGAGTGTTATAGTCCTTAGTGAGGCAGAGACTAATAATAATAATAATAATAATAAAATGTTCAAAAAATTGTTAGAACCAGGTGTTTAAAGTAAGTAATTGAGACCTTCATCCACAATGTTCGTACCTCCAAAATAAAGGTGGACGGTCAACTTTGCACACTACTATGTCAACGCGAATGCATTTTATTTGATCTTGGGATTCAAAAGAGCTATGGTGAAATTGCTTTGTGGGTGGTCTGATGTCTGTTTCTCAAAACTATGTTCGATGGCTCTGAACATGTAGGTGCACTTGCATGTAGGTATGGAAGAAGCAAAATGAAAGATTCTTTTGCACCTCTGTACTTCGCATACCTTTAAATGATTAAAACATATACATTTTGTCGAACTTTATAGTAAAACGAGTACTTCAACCTTTGAAACTCTTGTCACTCTAGAGCTTGCCCTGTTGATTATATGTAATGTAAAATAGAAGGAGGTATGCGAAAATGTATGCGGAGATACAAAACATTGTGGAACAATGTTTCTGCTCCCTTCTTTGCACAACCGTTCTTCTACACAAAAAAGACACTTTACTTCTATGCATTGCACTCTTATCAAAATTAGCTTTCATCCTTTTGGGGATCTTGTATCCCTCATATGTAAATTCTTCGATAGCCTTATGAAACTCTTTCAGAAATAGGTTGCATCCTCATTGTCTCTTGAACAGTTCTCCATGAGTACTTCATCATTTGAAAGTCTTGTCACTTCAAAACTTGCTCTGTCTCCTTCAAACCTACTATATCTAGTTGCTTTGCATATATCAAACAAAACAGGAATCTGATTAAATTTAAGAAATTCCATGGTCTCACATATTCACGTACAATCCCTGTCTAGATGTGGACAAGATTCCACATAAATTCACGTCTCTATGCACTTGTTCTCCCGCATAGCTAAATCTGTTAAAGTTTAAGATGAAAAAAAGTTTAAAATGAAATAAGAGGGAAATTCACTAGCAGTACCTATGATAGTTTCAGTGTCAAGGTCAGTGCTTTGAAATCTTCTTTCGCACCTCCACACTCTGCATAAATTTAAGCGATTAAAACATATAACATGTTTCAAACTTTATAATAAAAATAACTACAAAATTTTGAGGCATGAAAAAGTTTGGGTTACATGTATATCGGGTGCGAGATAAGGGTAAAAAATTAATTGTTCCCACCATTGTATATACATGAGCTTGTTTTATTTAATCTTACTGAATAGTAAATGAATTTTTTATTTGAAATTTATCAATTGAATAGTTATTATCTAATATTGAGAAAGTAACAAAAACATCCCCCCACCCCTGCACGCTTCCAGAAATGGTCCCTCACACTTAGTATAATTTGAAATCTACATAGCATTACATAATATATAAAATATCAAACAAAAGTCTCGAAAAATATATGTTCAATTAATGTTTTTTCACAACATCATGGAATTTGAACCTATGCAATATCTTATCCAAAACATTGTCTCAAAATTATTTTCAAAATTAGTAATTAGGCTCAAAATTTGAACACAAAGTAATTAGAATTTGAATGAGGATTGAATACAGAGTCATGGTCCAAAGAATAATCTTTCTTGTGTAAAGCAATTATCAAAACCTTATACTTAAATTGTAAAAGCAAATGCATTCGCCCCAATGGGGACTAGAATTGGGCTCCCTTGAACCGTAATGTCAAAAAAGCACCTGCAACAAAAAATAAGAAATTGTATTCAGGGATTAGATTAGTTCACGTTAATGTATCCAACAAACTTGAATAATTAAACACTATAAACAAAAAAATTGATGTTCCAAGATTTAAAAACACTTACAATATGGAAAATCATAGACCATGGTTGTTTGACTGCTAGCCTCCGAAATAAGGGTGGGAATCAATTGTGTGCACTATTATGTTGAAGTGGGTGTGTTTTAATTGATATTTAGATGCAAAAGAGCGTAGGAAAAATTGCTTTGCAAGTGGTTCGATGTCTGGTTCTCAAAACTATGTTCGATGGCTCTAAGTGCAAAGGTGCAGTTGTGCACAGATATGGAAGGAGCATAATGAAAGCTTCTTCTGCACTTAAATTTATATTTCACTTTCACATTATGCACAATCAAAGAAATAGGTGTATGATAAAAGTATGCGACAAGGGAAAGTTCTTGTTCCTTGTTCAGGAAAAGAGAAAACTCAAACACTTGATAACGTTGGAAGCATTTGTAAATGAAATCAACTAATAGTTGTTCTGAACAAGCTTATTAAAGGCGGAGATGGATTGGTTTCCATCTGATGTGCAAAGAAATTTATTAAAATTTTAAAATATACATTGTGTCGAGTGTAGAGGAAGAAAACTTGACTCAGTATAGTCATTTCTCTTTAACAAACTTTGTCGCACACAATTTCTCCACACACCCTTACTCCTTCACTTCCCACACAACCTTTTTCTGCACAAAAAATAGTAGCAGTTTCATATTAAATTAGTATTTAAAAGCTTCTTTTGAATATTCTTTCATCCCCACCCCTTTCTTACGAAAGGGACCTAGAACCCTCGTTATTTTTGGCATCATTGCACAAAGCAACAGGAATATGAGGCATAACAGTGTCAGAGCACTCACCGACGAAATGACCACTCACAGAATTAACCTTTTTTGTCCATGCCTCATCTCTGCATATTAAATTAGCCTTGTGCAGAGTGCGAAGGAAGAAATTTTGGCTTGATATATTCCCATCTCTTTAACAAACTCCCCCACACATAATTTCTCTGCACACCCTTTCTCCTTCCTTCGTATATCGCAAAATTAGCCTTATTTTCCATGCCTCAACTGCACCTATTAAATTAGCCTTGTGTGGAATACAGAGGAAGAAAGATTGTCTTGATATAGTCCCTGCTCTTTAACAAACTCCTCCCCCCCCCCCCCCCCCCCCCCCCCCCCCCCCCCCCCCCCCCCCCCCCCCCCACTCAATTTCTCTGCACCACCCTTCTTCTTCCTCCACATATATGTTCCAACCTCCCGACTAACGTAGCGACGCACAAACCACATCAGTTCTGACAACATTTGAACAAAGAAATTAGCATGCTAGGCATACAGTGTCAGACACCCACCAACAAAATGCAGCACTTCACAAATTAGTTTATATATATATATATATATATTTTTTTTAAGATTTGTCAGGCACTGAAAAATACTAAAAATAAATTTCCCTCCACAAGGGCAAATATATTGCTTCAAATCTCGCTCAACCAATGGAAAATTAGAAATAAGATTTCCATAAATTGGAAAATTATTTCTGAATTTACGAGAAAATATAAATATTCGAAATTTTCCTGAGACTTTAATTAAAATTGTAAAAACTTAGCAAAATAATGGAAATTCAACACACTCTGACCACGAAGTGAGTGCTATAATCTCTAGCAAGTCAAGGGCTAAAAATATTGAGAGAACATTTTTCATTGACAACTTGCTAATTTTGGCTTGATTTATCATTTAAGTATTAAAAGTTAATTAAATATCATTTTTAAAAGGGAACCAATCTTAAAATTGAACTCACTTAAGGGTCCTTCATTTAGAATCGTGGCAAAGAAAAATCTGCTA
>APFE031229680.1:0-54735 GCA_000404065.3 Pinus taeda
TCTTCACCAAAGCGCTTGGAAGAGAAAAGCTTGAAAGATTCAGAACGATGCTTGGACTCACCAACATCCCTTCAGATTAAGGGGGGGAATGTTGACACCTAATCCGAAACGGATGGGTGAACTGGACAGTCATCCAGAAGATGAACTGATCCATTTTATTTGTGTATATAAATGTATGTTACCTAATGAATAAAATCATCAGTTTTCTCTCGCTCATTAATTCTGGAGTTACCCTGGCCTGACAGCTTTATTATCATTGGTTAATTGAATAAGTGAAATTCCAATTTGGATATTATTGGAAATTATTGAAGTAATAGTTGCAACATAATACAATTCTTTATGAAACACTAACATGGAATCAAAGTTGAAGTGAAGACAAGCCCAAGAGACATAGAGCAAGAGCATCCATCCTCTAGAGGTTGAATTTTTGGTCTGGTAAAAATTGTTTACCTCATACTTCAAGGATAATGAAAAGTTAGTTGATGCATCTAGCTTTGCAGCTTAGAAGATCGGGATCAATGTCACCTTAGATGAGTATGATGTCATGGAATACATGGAAGGAAAGATTTCACGATCGCTAGAAAATGCATCCCAAGATTCCAAGTCCAAGTACAAGAAAGGTGATATTAAAGCAAAGAAGACTATCATTGATTCTTTAAGATATCATTTACCTATTTATATTTCATCTTTAAAGACTTCCAAATAAATGTACGATAAGATTGTAGGCATGTATGAAGTGAAAAATTTGAGCCACATTATGGATTTGAAAAATCAACTCAAATAATCTAAGATGTGCAATGGAGAGATTATACAATCATTCTTCACAAGAATCACTGAAATTAGAGATAAACTAAAGACTGCTCAAGAAATCATACCTGACAGGGAATTAGTGATGACTTCCCTTAGTGTTATTCCTTCATCATGGAACATGTTCAATACTTCTATCATCAATATAGAAAGGATCCCTACTTTTGATGAGCTACTTGCTTTATGCAATAAAGAGGAAAGATTGATGATATCTAGGGGAAGAATTCAAAGGCCAAATGGAGAGCCCACTGGCTTTGTTACTCAAGGGAAGAAAAATGGAAATGGAAAACCATATAATGAAAGAATACCACATCAAGCCAACCAAGATTCCAAGGACACAAGAAAATGAGATACAGATGTTAAATGCTAAAATTTTCATCGAAAGGGTCACTATGCTCAAGATTGCCCTGAGAAGAGAAATGATCCAAGAAGAAACTCTTTAAGGTCCTACAACGATAACCATGGCTACAACAGCAATAAGTCATACGATATAAGAGATGATAAAAGAGATGGAAGAAGGAATTATAGAAGAATAAGGGACTCTCTTGATGATAGTGAAGAAGGATATCGTCCACAAAAGAGGTCAAGAAATTACAGGTATGAAAGTAATGTTATTGATCAATATTAATATATTATTTTTTCTTTACTTTCTGGTTCCTCTCCTCTTGATTCTTGGGATATTTGGTTGGTTGATAGTTGGGCCTCTCATCATTTCTCTGGGTATAAATAATTTCTTTCTAATTTGGTGGAGAGGGATTCAAGTTTGAAGATTATTCTTAGAGATAATACCACTCATCCCGTTAAAGGTTTTGGGTATGTTAAATTTCATTTGGACTCTAGGGAATCTATTTTTCTTCATGATGTGATGTATGTGTTGAGATTGAAGATAATTTGGTATCTATATCTACTTTGGTAGACAAAGGAATGATGGTTTCCTTCATCAAGGGAAAGGTACTCACTTAGCCAGTGGGATCCCCTCTAAGAGATGCATTCACATTGGGCTCTAGATTTGAAGGAATCTATAGTCATTGAAAGACCTCTTCTAACATTGGTCCACGATACTAATCATCAAAGAGATCTATGACACCAGAGATTGGCTCATCTACACTATGAATCTCTTCTGAAATTGAAGAAGTTGGTCCCGGGGATTCTTAATATTCAATCTCAACATGATGGAGTATGTCCAGGATGTGCTAGTGGAAAGAATTCAAGGGGGGCATTACCCTTTAGAAAGAACAAGAAAAAGGACATCCTCCAACTCATTCATTATTACATATGTGGTTCGATCCCCACACATTCTCTTAGTGGCCATATCTACTACATTACCTTCATTGGTGATTTCTCAAGGAAGACATGGATACATTAATTGAAGCATAAGGATGAGGCCTTCAATTTGTTCAAAAATTTCAAGGCTTTGGTTGAAAATCAAATAGGGAAGAAAGTGAAGATCTCTACTTTTACAATGGTGGAGAGTACATTTCAAATGAATTCATATATTTTGAAAAAAGGAAGGCATAAAAAAAGAGACAATTGTGCTTTATAATCCTAACCAAAATGGACTAGTCAAGAGAAAGAAGTGGTCCATTGTATATGTTTCTTGTACCATGCTCCATGATCAAAAGTTGTCGAAGTTTCTTTGGGGAGAACCTACTAATGCAATTGTATATGTTCAAAATAGTGCTCCTCATCAAGAATTAAACAAAAAGACCCACGAATAGTTATTCGTAGGTCTCAAGCCTGACATTCGTCAACTCTATATATTTGGATTCCCTTCATATTTCCATGTTCCGAAGGACAAAAGGAACAAGATGGAATCCACAGGAATAAAATGTATGTTTGTTGGATATTGTGAAAAATATAAAGCATTTAGAATATATATTCCTAGTCAAAGGAAGGTTTAAATTAGCATGGATATCACATTTAATGAGGATGTCGCCCTTGGAAAAGCATTGGACCTTCCTTTGCCTCCTCCTAAAAAGAAGAATGATGATATGGATATTTTAGAAGGTTCTTCCATGTCAAATCCAAGAAATAAATTGTTTATGATCCCATCGAGCCTATGGACACCTTGGATCCTCCTCCAAATGACCCCCTACTAGGAAGATGCCATTTTGGCTTCGTGACACATCACAGGATGTTGAGAAAATCTTTCTCATTAGAAGGTCATTTAGAGAAAGTAATAATCCATGTAGGTACCGATGATATGTTGTAGCTATGAGAAATTTGATTCAAGATGAGACTCGCACCTTTGAATAACCATGGAAGAACAAGTCTGGAAGGATGTTATGGTCGAAGAGTACAAATAAATTATAAAGAATGATGTATAGGATGTTGTGTTGAGACCGAAGGGGAAACCTATCATAACTTAAAAATGGTTATTCAAGATCAAACAACTTTGATGGAAGTGTTGAGAAATATAAGGCAAGGTTCATGGCCCAACGATTCTCCCAAAAAGAGGGAGAAGATTACAATGATATATTTTCTCCCATAGATTGATACACGTCCATTCATCTGATAGTTTCCCTTGCTGCAAGTCAAAGATGGACCCTTCATCTAATGGACATAAAGACAACATTCCTTCATGAAATGTTATAAGAAGAAGTGTATGTCAAGAAGCCACAGGGATTTGAAGTAGAGGACCAAAGGACACACGTTCGTAGGTTGAAGAAGGCATTGTATGGCTTGAAGCAAGCCTCGAGAGTATGTATGCCCACATAGATGGTTACACTTGGATTCAAAAGAAGTAGCGCTGACCCTAAACTCTACTTTAAAGTGGTCCAAGGTATGCCATTGATTTTGGTATTATATGTTGATGACTTATTCTTGACAGGTGCAGACCCTCTCATTCTTGAATGTAAGAGGGAGTTCGATATTGAATTCAAGATGAAAGATCTTGGTTTGATGCACTATTTCCTGGGATTAGAAGTATGAAAAAAACTGGGCAAGTTTTTCCTTTCAAAAGGAAAATATGTTGTGAAATTATTGGAGAGATATAGCATGGTAGAATGAAAGTCCTATGGAGATGAATTTCAAGAAGATTTGTGGAGAGGCGGTCGAACCAGTACTAGAAAACCCTTCTAAGTATAGATAATTGGTTGGTGCTCTGATGTTTCTCGTGAACACTCGCCCTAATATATGCTTCACATTCAACACTTTGAGCCAGTTTATGATCGAGCCTCACCACGTAAATTGGGTAATTGTCAAGCATGTATTGAGATATCTACATGGGACTGTAAACATTGACTAAGATATGTCATTGGATATGTTAGACTACATGGATATATAGATAAAGGTTCACCTGGTAGTGTTGTCGATGGGAAGAGTACCTCTGGATGCTATCTTAGTCTGGGATCTGCTCTGATATGATGGATGAGCAGGAAGATAATTTTGTAGCCCTTAGCATCGCTGAGGCTGAGTACATTGCAACCAATCTGACGAGTTGTGAAGCAATTTGGTAAAGGAAGCTCTTTGGAGAGATATTTCAGCAAGTCTTGGACATAATAGTTATCTATTGTGCATCAAGAGTGGGATTTGTTTCTTAGAGAATCTTATGTTCCACGATAAGTCTAAGCATATTGAGATAGAATATAATTACATCCAAGACATGGTGTAGAGAGGAGCCATGAGACTCCTTCATATTTTGATAGATGAGCAAATAGTCGATATCCTAACTAAGGCCTTGTCAAAAGGGAATTTCTTGGTCTTCATAAAGAAGCTTGGACTAGGTTATATGGCCCTTTCAGATAAGGGTTTGATCTGATCAAGAACTTGGGCAGTTCTCTTCCCCCTTGGTTGAGCTCACATGGTGATGAATGGATCTAATGAGTTCCTGGGGATGATGTACTTCTTACCGACAAGGTGTAGATACCTGAGATCTCCCATAGTTGGAGTATGCCCCAGTTAGTGTCTTGCCACTCTGTGGGATAACCTCCCCTTCTGTCTAATGGGATGAGGGACTCATGATAGAGTTTTATCCCTATCCCTTGTAGTAGGCGTATCTCTCCCAAGTTGGTGGATGCAAGTGTTTTACCATCTGACTCTTTAGGGTTAAGCTGGATGATCAGGGAAAATAAGGTAGAGTGTGATCCTTACCTCTAGTAAGTTGATATCACCTATTGTTAAGGACTTTAGGTTAGAGTGTGATCCCTATGATTTTGGGTAGGTTTTATCTCACCCATCATCTTTACTTTCGGGTGGTAGCTATGGCTTCTCATTAATGATGATGATGATTCCAGGTGGTAGTTGAGTCTCCCTAATGGTGACGAGTCAAGGTGGTAGATGGGTCTCCCATGCATCAATTCTTCTTCTTTAGATTTAACGATGTTCAAAATGAGATGAGCAGAGATAATCAGAGATGACCAGGGATGCACATGACATGAAGCCAAGATACTTATGATGATCACATGATGTAGTTGGAATTTCTCCCTAGCTGAGAGGGAGTGTTAATTTGGCAAATCAGTGCAAATTTCCAATCATTGCACTAGATTCCTCATTTTGTGAGGACCAAATTTGACCTTTGAAGCACTTGATTTTCACAAGGGAACGTGTATTTTTAAATTCAAGCCCACATGTGCACAAATGGACAGGTCGACCCCAAAATGAAATTGGACACCCCTGGAAGCCTATAAATACAAGTCAAGTGACCCTCATTAGGAAATCATCATCGAGAATCCTGTTCTTCTATCTTCTTTGGTTTGGTTTGCACAGGTTTGGAAGTGGCTCACATATATTGGTTCATACATCTCTGAAATTGTAAGGTATAAAGCTCGCACATGTGATTTAAGGTTTTAATTTGCAGGTGCATCATTGCCAGAGGGAATTTTTAGTTGCAACCGCAGGCACACAGGCTCATCCATGCAGTTGGATTGTTATAACCACACACACATACACTCTCTCTGTGCGGTTGTAAACTTGGGTTTCATTTTTATAGTTGACCACAGTTGACTGTAGGCTAAAAAGTTATCTCTGATCAATATTGTTCCTAGGCCCATATTTCTAAACATTGTTGGGTTGTCTTGCTGGATATATTTGTGATTGAAAAAAAAAATTAGGAATAAAAATTTTAATATAAGAGATAGTGATAAAAAAATATAGATAAGTATTTAGGGTCCTTTGAATCCTCTCTTGAAATTTTCATGGCTTTCCATAGAGCAAAGGGCCTACATTGAGTTGGATATCAAGTGAAATTGGTATTATATTTTAGGTTGAAATTTAGGAACATGAAGAATCTAAAGTCCCTCATAGAAGAATTTGTATTTTGGTCAACTACAACAAGATAATATACTGCAAAGGGATTGGAGGCATAGCTTGTTACATAAAAATGGGCATTTCTCCTCACATTTAGCCTCATAAGAGTAACCCTTTAAATCAATACATATGACTAAAAAATTCAATCCTAAGAATATTATATAGCAACATGTTATTTTACACCTATTAATTATTTTATGAAGAAATCAAATTAATAAATCGCCCCTACAAAATATTAGAACAATATAATAAAAATTTATGAAATGGAGGTTGTATGCTGTTACTAGTAAACTATACTGCTAGATTTACAACTATTCAAACTATTTCCTTAAGCAATAATTCCAACCCTAATCCTACATGGTTAGATGATGAATTTATTTTAACCAATATATATAAAAGAAACATTGAATACTTGACCAAAAAATTAATTGGTATTGAGCTAATCAAGCTTTGTAGTTCTCAATATTTCATAATTTGCAATTGTCTAATTAGGTCGTTGAAATATAATTGGATGACTTATATTAATGATTTGGGTAGTAGTGTAATGGATTATGTGATATTAAATATCCCATATACAACCAAATAGTAAATTTTGACCTTTTAAATGACAATGGGCCTAATTCTAAACCTCAAAACCAACTATAAGTTTTGGCATGCACAAAAGCTCCATTGAAGATAATTTTGATAATCAAAGTCACTCACTTTTTGAAAAAAATAAATTTCATTTGTTCTTAAAGGATTTAAATAGTGAATCAAATCTACTATCATACAAGAACACTATTGAAGACATCTATCATATTTTAATGACAACCTCTTTACTTCCATTCATAAATTATCTATCGAGGTGGTATTTAAAAGAAAAATAAAACTACTTGGCAAGCTTGTGAAAAGGTAAAGTAAATGTGAGTACAAGGTCCCATGTTCAAATTCCCCGAATTGTCTAACTCATTTCCACATGATAGGGGAAGCATAGACCCACCTAGGGATTATAGTGGTAGTAGTCAGAATCAACCCCATGTCACGTGAGTATGAGATTGCCCTAGTTGTCAATTCCTATATCAAAACAAATAATAGAACTATCAACCTTTGATATGATAATGTGTGTAAAATTGATAGAGAAGCCATTAGGGATGCTTCTGATGTGTCCTTAAACTATAATAAGATAAATAGATATTAAAAACCCAATTAAAAGGAAAAAATATACCATATAAATAGGAAGCAACATAATCTATTGCACCTATCTAAGCATATCCTAAGAAATTCTCGAGGGAAATTATGACTTGTAAAACTAAATAAAATATTATGATCCCCTTAAGAGACTAGAATTCATACCTAAAAGATATGTAGTAGACCTAGGGCGCTAATATGAGGTACCTAGGGAGGTACTCAATGAGAATAATAATAGATATGTGTTTATGTATGGTTATGTATGGAGGCAAATTCTAGTAAATTTTTCCATAGTTTTCTACTTGGGTTTCTTGATGCATATATCACTTAGATACATAAAATGAAAATTACAGTTCTGCTCAAAGTAAAGCTTCCAATTTTTTCATCACATACATAAGGTATCATTGAAAGGATAGTGTAAAACTAATTTTCCAAATAAAAAATATGCTTCAAATTTCAGCATTACAATCCCAGATATGTATTTCATAAGATTCTACAATGACTGTTACTAAAATCCACTAGCAAACGATACTCTAAATTTTTTCTACCAATTAATCCTTCAAGAAACCAACTAAATAATGAATACAAAAAAAACCCTAGCTATCATGTATTAAACCCTAACCCGCTTTTGCCTGGTTGATGGTGATCTCCAAAAAATAGATCACTATAGTTTAAGGTCTGGTAAACCCTTCTGATGCGAGTATATGAACATAATTTTTTCAGTCTGTGTAGCATCACCACAGATAGAAAACTTCTTACATAATTTGTATATGCCCGTTTGGGGTTTACTATGCAAGAAACAAGAGGTCTGCTTCTAGGAAACAACCAAAAATTGTTTTGCCCTTTGAAGACCCAATATATTGACTTGTGAACAATTGATTCAATGGGATGGAGGGGGAATGGTGATTTTATAGAATCAAGGGAAGTATTGCAAAATATACAAATTCATTGAAGATTGCTGAATTATTTTTTGAGTAGAGAAGTGAATACATTCCACACGTGGGAAATTATTGTTACTGGCACTTATGTACTTATTGCAATTTCTCTTTCAATGTTCCTTTTCTTTGAGCATCTATTATCTTACAAGAATCCTGAGTTGAATGATTGTCCTCATTAGAAAAACTTGCAATTGATGTTGATGTCGAAATCCAACAGGACTGCTATGAGTCCTTTTCCATGTATTGTTTTGGAAGATATCTCATAGCTTGATTGGGTAGGGAGGAAAGAAATATTGAGTTCATGAACACGTAGGGGCATTCAAATGCCACAACACCCCTATTGGAACCTTTTTGTGAAAATGGATTTGTAAAGAAACCCTTCCCTCTAAATTATTCCTTTAAGCCATGGAGGCTTGGGCAGTCGTTCTTCCAGGTTGTTAAATTTGACATTGTTCAATATATGATAATAAGTCCTCTTTCTGCAATTATAGAAGTGATGATTGAATCATTTGGTGTTTATTGGGAAGGAGAGTTAAAGTGGTATTACGGGTACAACTGAAGGTGGCACTTGGGAACTTGAAAAATACCTCACAAACTCAAGGCTAATAAAACGTATAAGAAATTTTAGTGTTTAATAAAACATATCATAAATTTTCCTTTTTGCATTGGCAATTTTGTATAGTTGGTACATTGAAAACAAGTTAGTATCTAATAAAGCATATTAGAAATATTTTATATTTTATGGAACAAAAGACACATGAAAACACAATAAGGCCATATTCATTATGGTAAAATCCATTCATAGAAATAAGATTAACCAATTCTATCATCAACTAAGTAAAATTCCATTTCCTTAGTGGTAAAGAGCACTACTACATCACCACCATTATGACACACGGGAGAAAATGAAGATCCTCTCCCATATATGGTGGTCTAAAGAGAATGTCAAGCTGTAAAAATCTTAAAATAACAAAAAGAAACATAGCTGACACTGTTGTATTTTTTAAAATCTTCTACTCTAAATTTTTCAGTAATTTAGCCTCAAATATTTCTTTGCAATGCTCAATAGTCTGGGAAAGTTGGGAGAAAATTCGTTGTCAAAGTCTCGCCAAACTTGGAACATGAAGTTCAACAAGTGCTGCAAAATTACCTCCATTATACAAGGACCCTTCCATTTACATATGTGGAGAATATAAGCCTCTATGCACCTTATTTTTTATTAAAGTTAGTATCTAGAGTCAATGCACAAGAAAATTTAAGAAAAACCCTATATCTTCTTTCTAATCCGATCAATGAGTTTGAGCACTTCTTTGAAAGTATAGGGGTAGAGACTTATGAGGTCCATAGACTCTTGCCTCAAGGGAAAATATATCTCAATGGAGAGGAGTTTCTACTGGAAAGTGTCTCAACTTTAAAGAACAATGGGTTTTCTAAGCATGTGTTGGGTAACTGTATAAAGAACAACCACAATTATTCAGTTGTTCTACAGGGAAATTGCAAAAGAAATTTCAATTCTATGAAAACCTTGGAGTTAGTAAGTTTTCTCTTATAAGAATATTGAATTTCTTCCCCTCGCTTCTCAATGATGATGTACATAGAAAATTTGGGACCATTTTTACTGGTCTGAATGGGTTTCAAGTTGAGAAGAATAGAATTTGTTGTTTGTTTGAAAAAAATCCACTCAAACGTAGTAGTATTTTATAAAAGTTAATGTTGTTGGCAGGTATCGGTTTCCCTTAGGATGATATAAGCATGCTATATCATACCAAGTCTCAACTATTTATCAACAGTTCAGAGAAAGCTTTGTTTTCTATAGCATATTTTCTATCAAACTTTGGGACTAAGAAAGGAAAATATAGGCAGCTTCATTTTACAATATCCCAAGGTTCTTAAATGGGACCCAAGAAAATCCATTGCAGACAATCTGGATATTGCAAGAGTTAGTTTGGACGAAAAGGAGACGATAAAGATGGATTTATGTCATCCTCACAATTTTCATGTGAATGACTCGATAAAGTTGATTGAAGATGTTAGTTGAATTGGCCTTGACAAGCAATGAGTTATTGTGTGTATCAAAGAACATCTAAAATCCACAAAACCCATGACTCTACTGTCTAAAATTTCTTTAGAAAAATGTCAGAATATACCATCTGGAGAGTCAACACTAGCACAACGAAGAGATGATTTAATTTCCCATGGATCTAAAAGAGAAAATCTAAAAAGCACAATGCTGAAGACTCCATTGCCTGAAGTTTCTTCAGAAAAAATTCAGAATATTCATTCTAAAGGATTGAAACTCCTCCATAGAAGAGATGATTCAATTCTCCATAGCGCTAAGTTCAATCATGCCTCAGTTTCCCAAGAAATAAATATCAATGAAATTTTACATGCAATCCAGCGGCATAAGCTAAATGTTTTGTTGAAATTAGGCTTGCTAAACTACCCCAAATGGATGATTAACATTGCTAGAAAGATTCATTGTGGAAGAAATAAGCTCAAGGGGTAGTTAAGAAGTCTTTTGAGAAATGGGGTTCCCTTCAATGTTGTTTGTTAGATGGTGAAGTCACAACCAACAATACTTAATCAAAGTGCATATTTGATACAAAAGAAGTTTGATTTTCTTTACAGTATTACATTTAGCCCATTACTGGTTATTGCATCATTTCCAACTATTTCTCACAACTTCTTGAGAGAAAGATCAAACCAAGATACAAAATGTATGTATGGATTAAAATAAACAATTTACTTAAGCAAGAGTGTTCTTACCGGAGCATATTTGAACTACAAGAGCCAAAATTTGTACAAAAATACTGACACCCTGAAGGGAGCAAGTATTTCAGTCTTTGCAAACTTGGGAAAGTGCATGTTATCATTTTATTATTCATAATTCTTCTGTGCACCTACTTCTATTGTTTTTTGGTACTATTTTCAAATACCTTGTAATATATGTGAAATTTGAGTTTGTGGTAACATGTTATCTGATGTGACTGCGTAATGCCTAGGACAGAAAAATTCCATACTATCCTTTCTAGAGCTTCAACACTTGTCCATAGAAGAGGTGGTCTAATTGATCATGGCCCTAATCTTATGCATGCCTCACATATTGAAGAAATAAAAATCAGTTAAAATTTAAGAGAGCCAATTCAAAGGCATAAGATAAACGATTTTGTTGAAATTAGGCTTCCTAAAATACTGCGAACAAATAGTCAAAGTTGACAGAGAGATTTTTGTTGTAAGCAATAAGATGCAGAAGTGGTTAAGTTGTCTTTTGGGACTTGCATTTTCCTTTAATGTTGTTTATGACATGGTGAGGTCAAGACCAATAACACTAAAGCAAAGTGTAGATTTGATCCAAAATAAATTTGATTTTCTTTGTACTACTACATTTAACCCACTGTGGTCTCTTGCATCATTTCCACACTATTTATCTTATCATCTTGAGCATAGGATCATGCCAAGATTCAAAATTTATGCATGATTTAAAACTAAGGATCTACTTAAGCACAAGAGTGTTCTTTCTGGAGCATATTTGAACTACCAGAGCAAATATTTGTACAAAATATTGCCATCCTGAAGGGAGCAAGTATCTTAGTCTTTGCGGAGTTGGGAAAGTGTAAGTTATCATTGTATTATTCTCATATGAGCCTAATATTATTGTTGCGTGGGGATATTTTCAAATACATAGAAATAAATACCATATTCCACTTGTAGGATATGTAGTGACATGTTATCTTATGTGACTACAAAATTCCTAGTGCTCTATTTTCTATAGTTTCTTTAGAAAACATTTAGACTATCTTTTATGGAGCATCAAAGTTTTTCCATAGAGGTGATGGTATAATTTATTAGGGTGCTAAGCTCAAGAATGCCTCAAGTACCAAAGAAATAAAATCAGTGAAAATTTACTAATTGAGAGGCACAAGCTAAACCTTTCGTTCAAATTAGGCATCTAAGCAGATGATTAAAGTTGGCATAAAGATTTATTGTGGAAGCATTAAGATGCAGGAGTTATTAAGTTGTATTTTGACACTTGGATTTCCCATTTAATGTTGCTTGTGACATGGGGAGGTTAAGATCAAGAATACAGAATGGAAGTGTAGATTTGATCCAAAAGAATTTTTATTTTATTTGCAATACTACTTTGTAATGGGGCAACAGAGCACGAAATGAATTCAATTTTATGAAATAAATAAAAATAAAAACATTAATAAATAACTTAGCTGGTAGCCATGTCGGTCTCAATGTTGCACGTCGGATTATTTAGATGGTACATTATCAAAGAAAATTGTATGTCAAGCTATGAAAACTAGAAAATTGCTCATGATCAAGATGAAAATTTTATTGACCTGATGCATAACTTAGTTCTTCGATCTCGAGAACATTAAAAATTTAAGAATGGATCGAGAGCTTCTAATTTCAATCCTGGTGCAGAAAATTTTAAATGCCTTAAGATCCTCATCAGATTTAAAATATGCACATGGCTTACTTAGTGCTCCTTGCACTAATCCACTATCTTGCATAGAATTACTAAGAATTACCTTAGTAGAAAGTGGAAACTGACCTTAAAGGATGCTTGAAATTGAGTCCATTGAAAAAAAATGAGACATAAATACCTGTACCGAAATAAAACAACGACTTCCCTGGTATTTACAGTAGAAAGATCGAACCCAACAAAAATTCACCTTCGGCTGCGTTTGTTGGAATCAATCACAGGAAGGGTATCTTCAGTCAGATTTCGGATCCTGTAACCTTTCTATGAATTTTTTCCATAGTTTTCTACTTGGGTTTCTTCACGCATATATCACTTAGATATATAAAATAATAATTACAGTTTTGCTCAAATTAAAACTTCCAAATTTTTCATCACATACATAAGGTATTGTTGAAAAGATAGTGTAAAACCAATTTTCCAATCAAAAATATGCTTCAAATTTCAGCAGTACAATCCCAGATATGTATTTCATAAGATTCTACAAACACTGTTACTAAAATCCACTATCAAATGATACTCCAAATTTTTGCTACCAATTAATCCTTCAAGAAACCAAATAAACAATGAATATAAATAAAAAAGCCTAGCTATCATGCATTAAACCTTAACTCACTTTTTCCTACTTGATGATAATGTATAACAAGTAGATCACTACAGGTCTAGGTCTGGTAAACCCTTCTAATGCGAGTATAGGAACATAATTTTGTCAAATTTCAACCTATGCAACATCACCACATATAGGAACCATTTTACATAATCTGGATATGCTTGTCTAGGGCTTATTGTGCAAGAAACAAGAGGTTTGCTTCCAGGAAACAACAAATTTTATTTTTTTCCCTTTGAAGACCCAATAGAAGAGACAATAACCCTTCCTTATGCAGGTCCATTACCTTGAAGCTAACCCTATTCTTGATTTCCAAAATTATCGAGGGAGAAATAACTCCTAACCAACACCATTACTGGAAATCAAGGTGATTAGAAACAAATCCAATATGATATGGGGGCGATGGAAGAAAATATGACCTGTAAACCATGTGAATCAAGGGTAGAATGTTTATTTGTGCTTATTCTTTTTGGCTAAAATATAATAATTATCTATTTTTTAAATATTTTTGGGCTAACTATAAAAAAGTGGTGTAATAGTAAAAAATTCACCCCTTCAAAATATAAAACTCCTTAAATTTCTCTCATGGCCTAAGATTCACCCCTAAAATTTTCTATGCTGACATGTGTATTATTGTTACTTATTTTGGAAAAAACTCGTAGTATGACGAATAAGACTCATAAAACACGTGACCATTCCCCCTCGACCACAAGTGGGTTGCAGTGTCATGGCATTGTTTCCACCACCCAACTGACACACGCTTATTTATTTACTGAAGGAAGAAAAAAGACATCATAACGCAACTGAATATGCAACAAATGGTGCAACTGACTATGCGACTAACTATTTATTATTGAATTTAAACCTACTTGCGGGCTCATCTCCGATACCCTTTAAATTTGATGACACAATTTCTGACTTGTGGAAAGGTTTTAGGCATGCATCGTTCACCCATCATGGTAACATTATCCCATCTATTTGCGCTAGATTTACCGCACCAGACTCTTTGATCTCTGCAACCCAGAATGGCCCCAACCAATGCATTTGTAGTTTGCTTGGGAATTTTTTATATTTTTTTCATATAATAGGACATGATCTCCCACCTTGAAAGTTTTCCTTTTAATGTGCTTTTCATGTCAAGCCTTTTGTCTCTGTTGTTCAATTGATTGGTGGAATTTAGCTAAAAATCATGATTCATCCAACTCCATTAATTCTTCCAACCTCTATTTTAAGGATGCATCATCTATCATTTTAGTGGCCTGAGAAATTAATATGCTTGGGACAATGAATGTGGTTGGTGCTACTGCTTCTCAATCGTATACCTGTTGAAACAGTGTTTTCTTGTGTGTTCACTTTACCATTAATTTGTAAGCCCATAGTGTGGTTGGCACCTGCTCATCCCAATCATCTCGATTTGATGATACAATCTTTGTTAGGCCCTTCTTGAGTATCTTATTGAAAGCTTTGACCAATCCATTGGCTTGAGGATGGTAAGGGTCTCTCTTTTGATGTTGGATTAGAAAATTCTTTAGGAGCAAAGTGACAATTTCATTTATGAAATGAGCCCCTTGATCACTGGTTAGGCTTTTCAGTCATCCAAATCTGGATATTATGCTTTCAAAGATGAATATTGCTACTGTATCAGTTGTAGAGTCCTTTACTGGTGTTGCCTCTACCCACCGAGTGAGGTACTTTGTAGCTATGATGATGTAACTAGCATAGGAATGACTAGCTGGTGGCGTAATCGGGCCGATAAATTATATTTCCCATTTCTCAAAGATTTGTATTGTCTGTACAGGATGTAAAAGAAATTCATCTCTATACGATGGCTTCCCAACTCTCTGACAAACATCACAACTCTTTACATACTCCTTAGCGTCCATGTGGAGAGTAGGCCACCATAACCTGGCTTGTAGTGTTTTCCTTACAGTAGCTTTTCCACCGACATGGCCCCCCGCAACCCCAACATGGCATTCCCTCAGCACGTCCTGCCTCTCGTGTTGAAGGAGGTAGCACATCAGAACTTGATCAAGTCCCAATTTGTATAGATATCTTGAAACTAGTTGATAATCTTCCACTCTTACTATCGAATGTCTTTTCCATGTTGTTGTGTATCCTTCAGGACAATGTCATGTTACTAATAAACTAGTAATCTCCTCCAGATAATCTAGTATGGAATTTACTAGGAACAAGTGGACATATGGCAGTTGGTCATCTAGAGGTCCTTCATTTTCTCCTGAATCTAACCTTGACAAGTGGTATGGCCGCACATTTAATCTCCCTGGTTTGATAATAACTTCAAACGTGAACTCTTGGAATAATAACAACCATTGACAGATCCTTCCTTCCAGGACTAGCTTATTTACCAAGTGTTTTAAAGCTGAGTGGTTCGTGAAGAACTTAAATGGTGCTCCCAATAGATAGTGCCTGAAATTTTGTAAGGAGTAGACCATGGATAATGTTTCTCTTTCCATTTTGGTGTAGTTATTCTCTACTGTAGACAATTTCCGATTGGCGAAGTAAATTGGTTGGTCTAGGTTCCTTTCTCCGGGTTGTGCCAATACTGCTCCTAGTGCAATTCCTGATGCGTTAATGCATACATGGAATTGTTTATTCCAGTCTAGATATACTAAGATTGGAGCACTCACCAATTTTTACTTTAATTTGTTCAACACTATTAGACAGGCCTCTATCCACCTGAAGGCTTCTATCTTCTTTAGCAGTTTCTCCATGGGAGCAATAATTGAAGCATATTTGCGGCTGAATAGGTGATAATATCCCATGTGGCCTAGTGCTGATCGCAGTGGCTTTAGATTATTCGGCGGATCCATATTTACTATTGCCGCAACTTTTGTGGGATCTACACAAACGCCATCCTTGCAAACAATATGGCCCGAAAATGTTCCAAACAGAACTGCAAAGATGCACTTTTTTAGATTTAAAAAGATTTGCAATTATCTGCACCACTCAAACATCACTCAAAGGAGACTGGTATGTTTCTTTAGCAATTTTTATACTGTCTGGTCGTCCATATATACTTCTAAGAATCGGTGAATGTAATCTCTGAAGGTAGCTATGACAATCCTAGAGTAAATAGCAGGCACATTATTCAGATCGAATGGCATGACATGATATGCATAAGACACCCATTCTGTGGTGACTATTGTTTTTTTCTTATCTTCTTCCACTATTCAAACTTGATGATATCCTGAGAATCCATTGGTGAAAGAGTAGGCTTCATTCCCCATAACGTTATCTAGGACCTCATCACTAAAGGGCATTGGAAATGGGTCATGCACACATGCATTGTTTAAGCTCCTGTAATACACAAACCCTTATTTATGTGGAATCCTTATTATTTTGTATTACAATGGAGTTGATCCATTCTGCTTCATCTACTGGGAATACGAGTCTTGCTTGTAACATTTGATCAATCTCTTTCTTGAATTTTTCTTTTACCCTTGGATTGAGTTTGTATGGTCTATTCTTCACTAGCTGTTCATCTGGCCTAAGCATAATCTTCATTTCCCCGAAGTCCCCTTTTATTCCTTTCAATTCAGTAATGGAGACTGGAAATAATTCTTCATATTCGCGTAGTAAATCAAATATTTCCTTAGTTTTTTTCTCTTCCCAATAGTCCCTAATGGATGCCATCTTAGGTTTTTCTTCTGAGCCAATATTTTTCTTTAGCAACTTTATTGGAAGTAAATGGGGGGTGTTCATTGAAGGGCCCTCTCGAATATCTCACTCTCCTTTATTTTCCTAAAATGTCAAGTGTTTGAGTCCTTCCAAATTATCCTCCTCAAGATCCGCATTAATTTTTCTGCAAGACATGAATTTTGGATAGCCTACTTCCTAGAAATAATGTAGGAACATCTCATCAATGCACCCCTCCCATAACTATCCTGGAGTAAATAGGATTCTTTTAATGGCATACAAGGTTTAAATCACTATCTTTAAATGAGAAACTGATACTGAATTGGTTAGCTATAGCATCCAAATCTCCCATTTTCCTTTGAAGTTCCTCCTATATATACCATGCTTGGCAAATTTTACCCAAGGTATGTATGAACATGTGCACCCAAAGTTCCTTTGGGACTCACTCTTTTCTCCATCTCCCTATGCACTTTTATAGATGTTTCTTGGGATCAGAGTTTCCTCTGTATTTCACCATCTCTGGCGGGTGGTCTCCTTCTTATCAAAATATTTCCCTCATGGCCCACTTGATTTCCTCCCATTCACACAATGTGTTGTGATGTGCTCCCCAACATCATGTTGGATTGGCTTGTAATGAAATGCCAAATAACGGGACCTTGTGGATTTATCTTATAGTTCTATCCACCTTATTCAGAAAATTATCTACTGATTCTATGCCATGAAAAGTTGGGTAACTACTTACCTACACCCAAATCTAGTTTACTCGGCATATCTTGGTATAGCGTCTGGTATTAACCTCATATCCTCCTTATTGCCAAGCATCCCAAGCAGCTTCCGAGTCAGCTTTTGAACTTTGTATGCTTCTCCAACTAACCAATCCTCTTGTTGTGGGATTGATGTAGTCTTCTCATTTTCCAGTCATTAGTTTGTACAACTGATCTAACATCCTAGGCTCATCTCGATCATCTACAGGTTGGGTGAACCTTGGTCCTTGATATGGATCTAGTGGTTGTATTACCTGCATCCCTTCTTCTTCAAAAATCATCAATTATTTCTTTAGATCAATGATAGCATAATTCTCATATGCCTAGTCTATGCCGAGGAGTTCTGGGTAAGGGTTCTTATCACCCATTAGATCTATTACTTCAAATTCAGCATGACTCTTTACCCCTACTACATATAATTATACATCTTATAGCCTTTCGATGAGTAAGATGCAATATCGGTGTTCCATCCTCAGTTGAATTGGTGAATGCTTTAGTTGCGGCTTTCCTAGTGCTTCCCATATTTTTTTGGGCAAGATGTTTAAATCGGATCCTAGATCTAACATTGTATCTTTAATATAGAACCCTGCTACTTGAGCATCAATCCAAATTTCCCTATCAATTCTTTTCTTGTTTCTTTGTATCCTCCTTGATTGTCTTTCAGACAGATTTCTTGTTCCTCTTCTGCCAACGCTACTTTCAAACTATTGTAAAACTACTTTAGAATTTGTTCATTATCAACAATTTGTAGGAATAGCCTATACCATTCCTCAATTGGTTGATATCTTGCAACTATGCTTGAGTCCTTCCCCTTGTCCCTTTTAGTTTCTGCTAGATGGTCAAATATTTTTCCTGCTTCCTGATTGTATATCTTTTGTTCGTTAGGATCGTATGATCACCTTGGGGATGCTACCCAAATAATCGAAGGCTAGTCTACCACACTCTGATAATCCCCTGTATTCTTACCCCCTCTGGTAATTATTTTTATATTAGTTACTAGAAGAGTGTCAGTGGTTTGTGGTTTTGTGTTGATCAAATTAGTTTCCCGTTGTCTAGTCCTTTCTTCCCATCTTGCAATCAACTCGAGACAATCCTTTGTGGCATGTGGATTGACCCGCCACTATGAACACCAAGGCCTTCTTGGGAGTGGGCAGTCTCTAGTGAGATACCCCTCTTGATCACAATTGTAACATATTGTGGGTCCTCTTCACTCTGTTCTTCCTCCTCTCATACCTTCTCCCTATACTCCATGACTAGGTTCATTGATTCTAAATGTTGACATGTCTAGGAGTTCTACTAGGGCATCTAATGACCGACACTGATCAATGTGGTGATTGGTGGATGCAAATAAATCACAGTAATTGTTGTTGGGCACATTGGAGTATTTCTGCAATATGTTTACATCGGATCCCATATCTAACATTGTATCTTTAATCTAGAACCCTGCTACTTGAGCATCAATCCAAAATTCCCTACCGGTTCTTTTCTTGTTCCTTTGTATCCTCCTTGAATGTATTTTAAGAAGATTTTTTTATATTGTTTCTCCTTTCTCTTCGTCTTCTGGAACCACTGCTTTCAGAATTTTGTGCTACTCCTTTAGCATTTGTTCATTATCAACAATTTGTAGGAATAGCCTAAGCCACTCTTCAATTGGTCAAGAGCTTGCAACTATGCTAGATGGTTGAATAGTTTGGCTACTTCCTGATAGTATTGCTTCTATTGGGTGGGATCATATTATTGAAAATAGCAACAAGAAAGGCTAAAAATAGAAGTGTTAAAAATAGCACTGCTATAAATAGCAGTTTGGGTACCAGTGCTGGATTGAGCAACAAGGAATGAAAAATGGAAGTGCTAAAAATAGCATTGCTATTTGCTATTTTTAGCAGTTCGGGATGGATTCCAATTTTAGTTAGTCCTTGGACTAAAATAGGAAGTAAAATTTGAATTTTAACTTAACCACTATTTGAAAATAAATAAATTAATTCACCATGACTTAATTAGTTGTGAAAAAACAAACATGAAGTCTATGTGAGGACATGCAACAGTTTCTCCATTGATTGAGGAATTTATCGATCAGTTAAAGAGATAAGGATGAGTTCTAATTTGAGTTGTAATTAGTTGGATCAGTTAATTGAGTCAAGTCCAGTTAGATTGATTTAAACATTTTGTTTAAATTAATGTAAGTTAAGTTAGTTAATGCTTGCATGCATGTAACTGTTGCACTTCAGATAACTAAATATTCTCTCATGAATAACTCATGCATGTCAGTTCAAATAGAGACCTAGTTGAGATTAGAGGAGGGACAATGTATTATCAGTCGGATGGATTTTTCCTATAAAGGAAGCTCATCCATGGAGAAGGATTTATCTCCTTCAGGACTGCGTGGTTGGATCAGAGGTTAGTGAGTGTGTGAAGAGGCCAATTCACACAAGTGGCTGCACTGGACCCCAATCAAAATTGTTCAAAGAAATAGGAGGCTTAGAGGGCAGAATAGAGGTTAGATGGAGGCCTTTGACTATCTATGAGCAGCAAAGGTATTGCAGAGAGAGCAGGATAGCTTTTGAGCTAATTATTTTTGTAATACTGGTTATATTTCCACTTGTATGATAATACAGAGTTAGGGTTTTAGGTTGAGGCTTTCTACGAGTTATACCTTTTGTGTTATGTGCGATTGATTTCTCCATATCAGTTATATGTGTTCTTATTGATGTTGCTCATGTTTGATTAAGATTTCGCTAAATTGGTTGTAGAAGTAGATCAAGTATTTTTCTTTAGTCTATTGCATTATCAGGTGATCTGCAGGTGGGAATTTCTACATGGTATCAAAGCAAAGGTGATCAAGGAAGAACATTATACAAGAAGTGAGAAGTTTGAAGTTTACTATTCCTGAATATAGAAATTGAGTTCTTATCACATCTCTATTTCACCTATGGCGTTCAATGGTTTAAGACTCGAAAATTCCCTTGATGGAAGTTCGAATTATATAGCCTAGAAGGATCGCATGGAAGTAGTACTAGAGGATGACGGTCTAAAGGACTTCATTAATCAAGAAGTCCTCAAACCTACTGGTGCTGCTGAGTTGGCTGAATGGAAGAAATGTGTGGCTAGAGCAAGTATAATCCCTCTGGAGGGAGTTCGAGATCACATAGTCTCAAGTCTCCATGGGAAGGAGACACCATTTTCAATGTGGAAAACATTGAAAGATCTATATCAGAATAGTAGTGATTAGAGGAAGCTGGCATTGAAAGACAAGATCCGGAAGATCAAGTGTGAAAAGGGTGACACGATCTCTATGTATTTGAACAAGCTCACCACATGCAAGGATGAGCTTGGAAGTGTAGGGATCGCAACAACTAATGATGACATGGTGAGTCTTGCACTCCTCGGTCTTCCTAAGAGCTAGCATAGCTACCAGGACTCGGTTAATGGAAGAGAGAAACTGCCAGATTGGGAATGACTTTGGTCGGATTTGATGTAGGAGGAGATAAGAAGAAGCACCAAAGATGGTTCTTCATCCATGGAGGATGAAGAAAACTGTGCCTTAGCAAGTAAGGCGAAGAAGGGGAAGGAAACGATTTCTCATTCTGAATCTAGTTCTTCCCATGGTGGGAAGAACTTTGACAAATCGAAAGTGTAATGCTTTCGTTGTCAAGAGGTGGGCCATTTTGCTACAAATTGGTCATTGAGGAAATCCAAGAAGGGATCCGTGGAAGGATCAAAAGGTGAGGCACTAGACTCACCATTCGAGTTGGATTTCACACTATTCACATGCATGGTTTCATCCATGGTGGGAAGTGGTTGGTTTCTTGATAGTGGAGCTTCTTTCCACATGACCAGCAACAAGAGTTTGTTCAGTACTTTGCAGGAGAAATATATCCAGATACTCATAGTGATGGGTAATGATGAAAAGTATAATGTCTCAGGTATAGGCACGGTTATTTTTCAGAGGGAGCATGGAGCTCACCTTACCTTGACCGATGTCAAGTATGTACCAGGACTGAAGAGAAATTTGGTGTTGATTGCTATAAGACAGAGGCTATGATGTAGTCTTCCATAAGGGAAAGGTTTTCCTTAGACACATCATCACTAGACAGGTGAAGCAGATCGGTTCACGGGTCAAGAGCCTGTATGCTCTTGAGGTTCAAGATGCATGCAAAGCCTTGAGGAGCAAGGCAACTGATGGAGGCTTGGTGGTTGAGAGGGAGAGTACATTGCCTCTCAACATGCAGTGCCAGAAGAAGTCTCAGACGATTGTGGAGGAGCCACGATAGGTGAAGCAACTTTAGGAGGTTGTGGAGCAGCCACAACTAGAGAAGATGAGAGGAGATCGAGTAGAGACATCTACTCATGTAGAGACTCCAGTAGGGGGAAACTTCAAGCCAGGTGGGAAAGGGATCACATGCAGCCATACCTCCAAGTAGGAGGTGGGGCGATGTGGAGTGATCGTCCCAAGGAGGAGGGGTAGGACCTTGAGGTACCCAACCTCTTTGATTTGACTTTGCTATAGGAGCCCTGATAAGGAGTAGCAGGACTGGCTGATTGGGTAGAGACAGATGCGGATGGAGTGGCAGAGAGAGATATAGTGTAGGAGTCCCAGGATTGTGTAGAGCTAGAAGGCTGCAACAATGCGAGAGGCACATGAGTGTTGCACCAATGGAGAATGGCACAAAGAGGTGTGCAATGATGCGAGATGCATGGAGTGTTGCAGCAGCTCAGAGATCAGAGAGGGAGCACTGGTCAACAGCAGTAGAGCTTCAGCATCAGAGTATGTTTCTGGCCCAACAAAGAGGTCAGTGGGGAGTTTTTTGTTCCTGGAGTTGCTAGAGCAACCACACTTGGTAGAAGTGTTGTATGCAGAACATTCCAAAGGTACAACATTGGGTTCGAGTTGAATGCCTTTCTTGTTGACAGGGAGTGTTGAAAATAGCAACAAGAAATGCTAAAAGTAGAAGTGCTAAAAATAGCACTGTTATAAATAGCAGTTTGGGTACCAGTGCTTGATTGAGCAACACAGAATGAAAAATGGAAGTGCTAAAAATAGCATTGCTATTTTTAGAAGTTCGGGATGAATTCCAATTTTAGTTAGTCCCTGGACTAAAATATGAAGTAAAATTCAAATTTTAACTTAACAGCTGTTTGAAAATAAATTAATTAATTCATCATGAGTTAATTAGTTGTGAAAAATAAAACATGAAGCCTATGTGAGGACATGCAACAGTTTCTCCATTGATTGAGGAATTTATCCATCAGTTAGAGAGATAAGGATGAGTTCTAATTTGAGTTGTAATTAGTTGGCTCAGTTAACTGAGTCAAGTCCAATTATATTGATTAAATAGTTTTGTTTAAATTAATGTAAGTTCAATTAGTTAATGCTTGCATGCATGTAACTGTTGCACTTCAGATAACTGAATATTCTCTCATGAATAACTCATGCATGTCAGTTTAGACAGAGAACCAGTTGAGATTAGAGGAGGGACAATGTACTATCAGTTGGATGGATTTTTCCTATAAAGGAAGCTCATCCATGGACAAGGATTTATCTCCTTTAGGACTGCGTAGTTAGATCAGAGGTTAGTGAGTGTCTGAAGAGGCCAATTCACACAAGTGGCTACACTGGACCCCAAACAGAATTGTGCAAAGAAATAGGAGGCTTGGAGGGTAGACCAGAGGTTAGATAGAGGCATTTGACTATCTATGAGCAGCAGAGGTGCAAAGAGAGCATGATAGCTTTTGAGCTAATTCTTTTTGTAATACTGGTTATATTTCCACTTGTATGATAATATAGAGTTGGGGATTTAGGCTGAGGCTTTCCCCAGGTTATATCGTCTGTGTTATGTGTGATTGATTTCTCCATATCCGTTATATGTGTTCTTATTGATGTTTCTCATGTTCAATAAAGCTTCCGCTAAATTCATTGTAGAAGTAGATCAAGTATTTTCTTTAGTCTATTGCATTATCAAGTGATCTATAGGTGGGAATTTCTACATGTGTGATCACCTTGGGGATGCCATCTGAACAATCGAAGGCTAGTCTACCACACCCCAATCATCCCCTTTGTTCTTACTCCCTCTGGTAATTATGTTTATATTAGTTGCTAGAAGAGTGTCAGCGGTCTGTGGTTCTGTGTTGATCAAATTAGTTCCTCGTTGTCTGGTCCTTTCTTCCCATCTTTCAATCAGCTTGGGACAATATTTTGTGGCATGTGCATTGACCTAAGACTATGAACACCAAGGCCTTCTTGGGAGTGGGAAGCCTCTCGTGGCATGCCCCTCTTGATCACAATTGCAACATCTTACAAGTCCTCTATCCCATGTTCTTCCTCTTCTCATACCTCCTCCCCATCCTCCATGACTAGTTTCATTGATTCTGAATGTTGACCTATCCAACCATTTTTCTAGGGCGTCTAACACTCAACACTGATCAAAGTGGTGAGTTGTGGATTCTCAAAACTCACAACAATTGTTTTTGGGAACATTGGGTTATTTCTACAATATTGGACATACTCACGAAAAATGTCCATAGTTTCTACAAAAATCACAGTGGTCTTGTGAGTTTCAGCTCGGAAATGCCCCTTACGATCCCACTGTCATAACACCTCCTGTTGGCAGGGCCCCTGATGATCCTGCAATTCCCGCTGAACTAATTGTGACTCTCAGTCTTGGGAATTCAGTCGCTAGATGGCCTTCTATCAGGTAATGAATTCGCCATACATTGGGTATCACTAGTTGAACCGGATGTAGATCTTTTAGTTTCTCTATTAGACTAGTGATCTTATTTTGGAGGCTCGTGATCGATGGATCTTGCGATCGCATCCCTCCCCGGTACTCATGGGGGTATCCTGCCATGGCTTCTATGCACATTTATTTCTCTGGAGAATCTTCAAGAGTTTCAATCTTCTATTGCACCAGTGATGTTCTAGTAAGGGGTAGGAGTATTTTAATGAACTAATCCCTCTGGTGATTAGGATCTATTGTATATATTAACTATTCGATAGCATCTTTCAACCTTTGCATTAATTCCCAAGCAGTCGCTCCTTCCTTCTGCTTGATATCCCATAGTTCTGATAGTCCTTGCTGATCTTTTTGTGGTACTTTGAACACTTTAACGAAGCCTTTATTGATGTCATGCACAGATGGATTCTGGTTTAGCTCTGCCCATTTGATAAACCACCTTAGAGCTCTCTCCCAAAATGTATTTTGGAACTCAATCGACTTCACATTGTCCGATGTTTTTCGTGCTCTCCATATAGGTTCACGTAGGTACCGATGTTGTTCTACATATTCATTCCCTCTACCAGAGAACTCTGGGTATCTAGTAAAGGATCCTGCCATGTTGCTTTGAGTATGTGCTAGGATCACAAATCCTTGGTCTCTGAGTTGTTGAGATGCTCATAATCACAGGTTACTAATACTACTATGCACACTACTATTAGATGTATTGAAGCTCATCTTATATATGTCATGCACAATGTGTACTCGTATCACTTTAGCAACTTAGCAACAATTTTATCAGGGTTTTTGTAATGCACCAGGGGAAGGTCGGGGTGAACACTATCTAAACTTTGGGGATTCTGCTACTGAATTTCATCTGACATATTATCCTCTTCAAATAACCTCCTCATCACATCGCACATTTCATCTCCCATCTCTTTCTCATAAATGTTATGATTGCTTCCTTCCGGTATCTTATCTGCAACCCGGGAGAGAGGGTTCCTGTCATTCTCTTGGCTCCCATCTATCCTTTTGACATCCCCCTCTTGCTATGCATCCTCTTCCATCTTATTTCTCTCTTCTAGACTCTTCGACACCACTCCTGCTTGGTGGGATCCTATACTTCTCCCATCCAGCGCCTGTACCACTCTTTCCTGCCACTTTTCTACCATTAGAGCTCTCCTTTGCAACCTAATATCTCTAGCTCTTCGTGATTCTTCTATATCCATTCCTTCATCAACATCTAAGTTTCCCCAACTGGTAGCATTCTCCCCTTAGATCCTTTCCCCAATATTAGATTTTTATGCTACCATACTTACTATGTGTAAAGGTAACAACCCTTCCTCCACCATCAACATCTTAATCCATAGGGTGCCTCACTCACTAGTTTCCCTCTTAACCTTGATTTGAACACCGCATCTACTTTCAAGAAACACTGGTAGTTCTCTGCTATGAACTTGACTACATACCTCTCTATGGTAGTCTCTACCCAAAAGTATACTTCCCTCATCAATTCACTATCCAAGTGTTGGAGTGTTGTGACATCTGCAGGAACCCAGTCGCAACATGTTGGTGTAGGTCCTTCAAGCCGAATTTTCACTTTTAATATCCTTAACCAGTTATACAATTCTTCCAAAAGTTTACACCAGAATATCTCATACTGATCGCTTGCAATCTCTTAGTACAATATTTCTTTGTTCACCTTAGCAGTATATTGGCTTCGAAGGGTAGATTTCTCTAACACAAACCGATCTATCCGATTATCCCACTAGTCCCATATCTCCTTCTTAAATATTCGTGACACCATATTCAAAACAACTCCTTATGATTTCTGGTCCCGATAACGAAGCCATTTGTTAGCACAAAAAGGTGATTAGGGAAAAGACCCTGGGTTTGGGTGCAAAGGACCAACAAGGGTCCACTATAGTCTAGGACAACGTTGAAATTTTCACCTTACCCAAAGGGTAAGGAGTCTCACCCGAGGCTTGTCATGACCAGAATTGAGAAGGATTAGAAATATTTCGAAGGAAAACCAGACATTAGCTTATCAATATCCTAGATAAATCATTCATCACAACCTCATAGTATTACGGTAACGATTTTCATTCAGAAAAAGGCCATCAATTTAAAATTTTGAGCAGGACCATAAATCAAAACAATACACTCGATCATAATGCCATGCAATCTGGTTCTTTCATTCATATTAACTTAAAGGTATACTCATTACAACATACATCAGGCATAAATCCTTTTAACAAATGCATAAAATACCATAGCCACACGATGCCTTGGACCTCTGGCTGAGTCTTGTTTTGGCCACTCTATAACTGCTCAGGTCCTCGGGACCCTGTTCTTCTACGCTTCTAACTCCTACAAGATACCAATCCACTCTTCATGCTATCTTCTTATTTTATATTCTCTTCTGTTATTCCCATTGTTAGTTTCATTTGGTTGTCTTTGCCCTCAGCTGCATTCCACTCTCCTCCTTGTCTGCTCGGTTGTTCTTCTTTTCTCTCAACACCTTGCCGCAACTGCCCATCTACTTTGTATTCTTTCTTTCCTCTCTGACTATCATCTCCACAACTTTACCATTGCTCCCACCACCTATTCCCTGCCTTAATTATTTTGAAACTTAAAAATTCAAAATGAGGTCCCCAACAATACTTCTGCAACCAGTCTTTAGCCAATAATGGAGGGTTTCTATTCTCTTTTGCTACAAACTCCCTTTCTCTTTTTTCAACCCACTCTTAGATTTATTTCTTTGAGGGATGCCAAACCATATCCCTCAAACAAATCCTAGTCTTGCCAACAGAACCATTTGTTGGTTTAACGGGGATTGACCTAGGTTCAGACTGTATTGTGCACCAACAAAACCCTCGACCAATAGCCCTTTTGGCAACAACCTACAAGAAGATCATAGTCTCACCTGAAGTGGTTATGGAAGTTTGCAAAACTAGGTTTCTGGATCTAGAGGGATATCTATGTTGTGGCACCCATGTGTTCACTTATGTTTTATGCCTATCTACAACTTTGCATTCATAAATAAATTTGTTCCATTGATTTACTTCACATATTTGAATTTATCATATAAACATATCAACTAACAATATAATATGTATTCTTCCACATAATTCAGTAAAAGGCATGCATAATAGTATATATAACATTGATATTGGACATAGACACACAAGACTTCACCAAAAATTCTTCTTCTTTATTAAGATGGTTCTTCAATACATACAACTTCTTCAACCTATGTGCCGAGCTGCAGGTGGCCTGCGCACTCAGCCGCAGACTCTTCCAAGGCCTCTGCATACTTAGTTGCAGAGCCTTCCCAAAAATACAAACTTAAGGAAGAAAAGTATGATCATACTACTTTTCTTATTGCTTAGCTATCCTCAACAAAGTATTACATTTCTTTATATAGGTTTCATTACTACAAGACCATGGTCCACATACCATGGATCTGACAAAAAAATGGACTAACACCCAATACTTGTTACAAAATAAGGGACTTTGACCCAACCCGAAACCCCTAGATATTGCGCGATGAATAAAACTTTGCAAGCTCTGCTCACTCCACTCCTCAAAATGCAGATTCTTCGGCCAAAACTGGACCAAGTTAGGTTGCACCCAACATTTGCAAATAAATAGTTGTGTTGCATGCTTCTTCCCACAAGTTCAATGGTAGGCGGTGATCATGCAACATGGCTTGTCCAACTCCCACAATACTTTTTTTCTTCCTCTTAGCCACCCCATTTTGTTGTGGGTTGTAGGGTGCTATCAACTCCCATCGAATGCCTTGTTTTGCAAAGAATTTCTTAAACTCATTCAACACATATTTTCCACCGTCATCACTCCTGAGAGCCTTCACTTTCTCACCAGTTTCTTTCTCAACAAGTGCTTTAAATTCAACAAATTTGGAGAATTCCTGGTCTTTCTTCTGCATGAAGAAGTTCTAGCACTTCTGTGAGGAATCATCTACAAATATCGAATATTACTTATGCTTGGCCATGGAGGTCATCGAGAAAGGTCCACACACATCCGAGTGAACTCTTTCGAAGATTGCTTGTGCTTTTTTGTCCTTATCATGAAAAGTGGATTTGGTGTACTTTCCAGTTTACACCCTTTACATTTATCTCTCTACTATAGTGCACCCTTGGGAAGTCCTGTAGAAATATGTTGCATGATCTTCAAGGCTCATGGTGCAAATGTCCAAGTCTCCTATGCCATAACTCACTGATGTCTTGGCTCCGTGCATTCTATACTTTTGTGGTCAATGTTTCACAATAATCTACATCCAATTTGTAGAGGTTCTTCAGTTGAACCTTGATATCCTTCACTTTTCATGTGGTGATGTGTCTAAGGAAAGCCTTTCCTTTGTTAACATCGTAGCCACGATCTTCCAACATAGAAATTGAAACTAAATTTTTCTTCAGACCCAAAACATATATGACATATTTTAATTTGAGAGTGGAGTCAGACTCCCTCTAAAAAGTAAATGAACCTATACTGATCGCACTATACCTTCCATCATCTCCCATCTAGATGTGCATCTGGAGGTCCTTCTCCTCCAAGTCGCTGAAAAATTCTTTGTTGCCCATCATATGGAATGAGGCTCCACTATCTAGATACCACACACTACCCATCACCAAGCTTACCATACAAGTGATGAGGGTGAAATCAAGTTTGAATTGTGAAGACAAGGCTTTACCTACCGCTCCTCCTAAGGGATTCTTACCTACCTTCTTATGTGGACACTTTGTGGCATAGCGTCATAGTTTGTGACATTCAAAACACTTGATTTTCTATAAGTCTTTCATCTTGCTAGCCTGACCAGATTCTACTTTGGATTGGGATTTCTTCCCTTTCCCTTTCTTTTCCTTTCTAGCCAAGGCACAATTCTCCTCATCATCACCCTTGGATGAGGTTACATCTCTAGTGTTCTGCCTTATCTCTTCCTACACTAAGTCGGACCGTAATCGCTCCCAATTTGGTAGCTTCTCCCTCCCATTTACCAAATTGCATTAGCTTTTCTAGCTCTTGGGAAGGCCTCGAAGTCCTAGGATTACCAGATCATCTTCAACATCTATAATACCAATGCTCTCAAGTTCATCCCAACATTGGGTGAAATTTCTTAGGTATTAAGGTATTTTGTCACCCTTTTCCATCTTGATCTTTCGAAGCTTGTCCTTCAATTCCATCTTCCTATGGTCACTGTCGTTCTGAAATAATTCTATCAAGGCTTGCCACATTGCATATGGAGTATCCCTCACTTGGAGATTCGAGACAATATGATCTCGATCTCCCTCCAATATGATCCTCCTCTCCTTTGCAACACACTTTTTCTAATATGCTAGATCCTTAGCATCAGATGTTGGAGGTTTAGGAATATCAGTATTTTCTAATTCCTTCAACCCATTAGCTTCCAACACTACCTCCATCCTGTCCTTCCAAGAAATATAATTTGAACTACCCTCAAGGGCATATTAAAGTCTCACTCCATAAAAGGCCATCCTACTAGATCTGAATATTTGATTGTGCAGATCCAATTCATCTGCAAAGACAACATCAAATTCTTCTCTTCTATTGTGATTTCAACTCCGATACCATGTAGAAATTTCTTGTACATTCAAACTTCTAATGATATTTTTCTAAATCAAAATACTTAAATCTACTCTACCAACTGCAGAAACAATTAAATGATCATGAAATCACAAAGCATATAAGAGACATAATTCATTCACACATTACACAATGATCTCTAGGGGAAAGCTACTACTTAAAACTCCTCCTACCTGTATATTGCATTAGTCAGAAAAATTGAGCCCCTCATATCTATATATTGCACTAATCATAAAAATAGAGAATATTTACAATGCTTTCCCAAACACGAGAAACCTTTGAATTAGTACAATCTATCTCATTACTTCACAAGGTACCTTTGGTCAATACTTAACCAAATACAAGCCTACCCAAGTATCGATTTCCTTGCATTGTTCCTCAAGGAATTATCCCCCTATTAATTAGGGAAATCCCCATCCATAACTGTGCAATCCCTGTAGGTCCTTATCTGGCTACATGCACCACCTGTACAATTTAGATAATTATACAATTGATAATACACTGCCCTTGAACTCCAATCTCAACTGAGTAACTCATATTTCAGGCATGCATGAGTTAATTATGGCTACTTTATCAGTTAATTGGTTAAACACTGAAGTTACACCCCACTGCAAGACCTCTCACTAGTTCCTCCAATAGTTGTAACTACTTTAACTGACTTTAACTTAGTTTTACTAAATTAATTAATTACAACTCAAAATAAACTCAACCTAGGCTCCTATAAAGTAGGAAACACTCTACATGACTCGAGTTAGGCACTCAAATTGAATTAACTGAGCCAACTAAGTGTAACTAACTTAGTTAACTTGTACAAGTTGTTTTGTGATGTGGAATAAAATTTTATCCTAATTTAATTTAAGGAAAAAAATAAATCAAGATTTTGTTGTTGCATTTTTAACATAAAGAAATCAATAGAATCGATATGAAAAACATACTTGAAATGAAGATCGACAAAGGGATCCTTGATCCAAAGGAGTGTGCTCAGCCAAAAATGAGTGATTATGAGAAATAATGATTAGCAACATTGATTATAAATAGATTACATGCAAATCCATTCCATGTATTCCCTCCACATGTCATTGGATGTATAACTTAGTTATGAGAAGGGAAGTGGGCTCCTATTTTCTGGGAGTGCACCCACATGCAACAAGAAAGCATGTGCATGAGTTTTAAAGGGTTCTCAAGTGAGGGCATACTCACTTAGCATGTATGAGTTCACTCCACTAGGGCGAAGTTGTTTAGCTTGAAGGAGTGCGCTCAACAAGAAGCTGACTCTTAGTCATCTTAGAGTGCACTTCTGCTAAAGAAATTTCTTTTGTTTGCATTTTTGTGCTTTTGTATGGTGAATAAAGCTAGTTAGTAAGTCAACAAAAGTTATGACTTCACCTATCTTTGGGAAAGATAATGCAAGTGCTTCTAAAGGTAAGGTGACGAAGCTTAGAAAACATTGACTTAGGAGGTTGTGACACTTAGAGAAAACATAATGATAACTAAGAAAATAATGTGACGATGCTAGGTAGCTTGGAATGACAATTTATGTAGTCTCCAAAATTGAGTTATGAAAAAATTTTGGAGGGTCATTGTTGCAATGACAACACTTGGCAACACCCTAGGAGAACCCCAACTTCTTTCTTTTGGTTTCATTAATGCATGATGTCTCAATTTTCAAGGAAGTGTTTATTCAAATAGTTAACCACCTCAAGTCCCCATTCTACTCGGTTAAAGATGTAGTCTTCCTTGTTCCTTTACTTGACATAACACAACATAAAGAAAGCCAAATCATTTGATGAGATTAAGGGTAATATATAACCACGAGTCAAAACTAGTCAAAGTATGAGTTTACATCTTTGGTGTTGCTTCACTGCTAGTAGGCCTAACAATACCCTAGTGGAGTCACTTCAAGAACACAAGTGTTGCTTTACTGCCAGTGTGCCTACACAATACCTTGATGAAGTCACTTGATTCACCTCCCTGAATACGAAGCTTTTCGATTATTTCACCCTTTATTTATTTTTAATGGAATTGTGCTTAGGCACTTATTATTTTTAAATGGGGTTGAAGAGGGATCACGACTTATTGAGTTCATAAAAGGTTGCTCCTTCAAAGACAGGTTTATAAACCTATGATAGTTATCCCTCTAAATATTTTCCCCTTATTTTTATGTAATCAAATATATAGGCGAGGGAAACATCATTTATAAACAAAATCGATCATAGGAGTGAGAATCCTAGATAGATAAAGGCACCATGGTTCTTCTTATGGTTTCGTAGCTGAAGGATCGTATTTTCCATCCAAAACTCATTAACATTAAAGATGTAAACTAAATCATAGAAGACGGTAACATAGAAGCCAAGGGTTGTGTGTTACAACAACTTTCCTTTCACAAAATATTAGCCACATTGCCTTGAAACTTAATATTGGCTTTATGCAAAGACTACTAGAACCAAAAAAAAACAAAGAGTGAACAAAGAGTGGACAATGGAAACACAAAACAAAAGTGCAATGCATCTAACTAAATGAAAACTATCATGTGCTAAGATAACAAGTATCAGGTTAAGTGAAATGGAACTTCCAATGAAGCCATAGAAGTTGCTCCCAACATTTGAATGAAATATATGAGCATGTAAAAGAAAAGTAAGATATAGTGCATTGAAGAAGATAAATAGCCTAAACATCCACACTCGCTATTAGAAACAAAAGGTGCAAGCACAAAGGTGTGACATACTAAACTACTCTATCGGATGAAAAAATCTACAACAACAACATTTATCGGGTTCATGACCATACATTATTCGATTGAATTGATGAAAGAATAGGCCACGAGACATGGGTCATAACCGATAGGAGTCTTCAAGGGAATCTACAATAGGATCATGGAAACAACTTTTAGGAAACCTTTGACAAGAAAGATTGATCAAAGACATATCCATATTATGAGAAAAATCAATAGGTTGACCAGAATCCATGTTTTCATGTGAGTTGCCATTTTTTATGGAGGATGCAGTAGAGATGTTAGATCCAAGGATTTGATAATCATTAAGATCAATATTTTTTTCCACATCACTAATCAGAGATTTACATAAAGAGGGATGTAGCAATTGAAACTGAAAAGTATGATTAAATTTTCCACCTTAAGTGTTTAAGAGTTGAACACTTAAAAAGTGAGAACCCGTGAAGAAAGAATCCACACCCCATGAGATGACATTAATGATGAGATTCTGCGAGGAAATCTTAAACTGACCAAAATCACATATAACATTAGGGTGATAGGAACCTGACATACCATCATTGTATGCTGAAGTGTGCTATTCACTCGACTTGACTTTGAACTATGAAAATATTGAAAATTTGAATTTAAAAGCATGGTTATTTCCTTGTCTAAACAAAACTCATCATTCAAATCACAAGATTCATAAATCAATTAAGGTTCATTAGGTATATTTTCGAGATTGCGACAGAAATCATCAATAATAAGTGTGTCATCTTCTTGATCAACCAAAGAAATTTGAGAGAAAGTATTCATTAATTGCATCAAAATCCATTTAAAACTTCTGCAAATCAGACTATTCATGTGGGAACAAAGATTCATCGATGGAACTTGAACAATCATCACCATACAATTCATATAAAAGGAAATGGTCGCGATCATGGTTGTTCAAGGATTCAACTTGATTAACGGTTGCAGGATTAACAAGGGGACTATCAATATTCGAAGATTATTGATTAATAGGTTCAAGAAAATCATCATCTAGGGAAATATGTGAAAGAAAAATCGATTCCTCATCGGGAAATTGATCTTTTGGCTTACTGATTAGTTCAGGTCCAGCATACGAAACATCAAAAGGAGGGGGACAAGGAATAAAAGGGACATCAAATTCTTCTTCAGGATGTTGAAATTCCTCTTGAACGGGGATGTATCATGAATTCAATTCAAAATAGTTTTGTGAAATCTTTACCAAGAAGCAAAATTTTTAATCCAAGAATTACCAGTCCATGTCCTCATCGATAAACTCATAACAGAGATGAAGGAACTGGTGAGAAAATTGTTCAAGATATTCATTCGATTCCATTGTAAGCTAATTGGTTTCATTAAGAACATATTAATATTCATACTTGTCAAAAAAAATATGAAGCTCATTAACCAATCTCTTAAAACATGATATAAAAGTAGTGGGTAAAGAATAACACCATTAATTAGCATGAACATCTAATATAAGGGTTTAAAACCTTGCAAGGATTTCTTCAAAATAAATTACACTTGAAAAACAAAATTGAACAAACAAAATTACATAATCAAGAATGGTTTTTGCACCCTTTTCATCTAATTTTAAATGTGACAAGTTATGTAGGAATTCCACGAGGATTGAAAGATCTAAAGATTTAAAAAATCACATAGGGATTATGATTTGGGATGAAGTCATTGAAGGTAAGATATTCAAACATACTTCACACGCTCATCTTGTCATCTCACCCTCCTTCTAGTGCCAAAATGTTGACGATGTTAGATATTTCCAACATGCAAGGAATATCCCCGATGTAAGGTCCCAATTAGACCTCACATTGTTTGGTGTAGGAGTCCCATCCAGCTATATGGTATGGCCACCAAGGCAAAGGTTTCAAAGGTATGCTTTGGTTACAACGCATACATAAGAGATCACAAAAACCTCTTTGGGGCAGAAAATATGTAAGCTTTGTGTGACACGAAATGTAAAATGCACAGGAAACTTCCACGATGGGTAAAGAAAAACAAGCCTCCAGTTAGGGAAATAATAGTACTATCCAAAGGGAGACCCATGAGAATACGAGAAATAATTGTTGATTTACCTGCAAATTAGTTCACAAGATAAACAATAATCATGAAAACATATCAACACTCATTCAACAATATCCACATCTAAGCAACGAAATAGTTTATTAGTCTTAATATGTAATTATGGAAATATATACTACAAACATGACAAGAATAGTCTTAATACATCGAAGATACATGCATAAACAAGTGTTGGCTCATGGATATTCTAATTATGAATGAAATATGCCAAGTACACTATTACATAGGTCAAACACTAGATCTAGTAGTGGAACATGAAGCCATAACCTGCTTCTCCAAAGAATGATCTATCTCATATGTGATACAGGAGAAGCCAAGGAAAGAATCTAAGAATCCAAGCCCATTAATTGATTTATGTAGAGTTATTTATAAAAATGACAAATAATTTTGAGTTTCCTCATGACTCTTCAACTTCTGTGACCCATGGGCTTCCATACAATCTTTCACATTCTACACATGACCCTTTACCTTCCACATGTGTCTTTTTGTATTACAAATGTGTCTCTTCGACTTTATTGCATAAAACACATTATAAAAGACAAAATTCATATAATATGGTGGATATATGGGAAAAAACTTCCATAAGGACAAAGATGTTTTCAAAAAGGACAAGTCGGTTTCTTCTTCATGGAGCTTGCTACTAATGTATATATGCCACGCTTTGAACACTGTCAAGTCAACTGCAAACCACATATTCACCTCAAGTTCTTATGTCAATATGGATTTGGAGCTGTATTATACATTATTCCATAGCCATGACAATTTCATGTGAGCCCTAGCTGGTGCAAAGCCAATCCTGTCACAATTTTGCTTGTACACTCTCCTGGGATCATATCCCTGAAAGTCCTTAAATACAAAGTGGTCCAGCTCTTGTATTTTTTCATTTTTTGCCTTATGGCTCTTCAGCTCATAAAATCTAATCCTGAAAGGTAAAGTGAGCCAATGGGATTTATTCCTTCTGTGAAGAACACCTGACAACCCTTTATTCAACTAGTAAGCTACGTCTTGTATGACTACCTTATTAGTCACATGTATCGACATAATATGAGGAAAAATATGAAATCCAAAGCATTTGATATATGTATCTTCAGGTGCAACAAACCAATCCATGATATCATGTAATGAATCCACTTGATCGGTCATGCAAGGAGGAGCAATCTCATATATCATTTGAAATATGACCACGAGTAAATGCTCAGCTAATCTATCATATACCCCTTTGAAACTCAAATATGACAGCACCCTACGATGGAAGTAAAATTGGAAATGTCCTATGTGGTCCACTTCTAATAAATTCCCAAGAATACATACCATGTATATATCCCATCTAATAGAAATGCATATATAAAAATTTATGGTGCCTGGTTTGTCCTTAGAGGCGCTTTAGCCTGCCGAGCATGACGTTGCAACTCAAAAGAAAGTATATCCTCCTAGTTGAAGATTTTATCGTGGGTAACTACCATGTTAGGGCACACTCCAAAGGGACAAAGAGGTTAGTCTTCATGCCTTCAAGGTGCGCTCATGCACTCAAGTGGACAAGAAGGGAGCAAGGGGCATGCTGAAGAGACAAAGGTGAAAACACTCATGTGTTCAAGGTGTGCTCATGCGCTTAAGGAGGGCACAATTCTTTGCGTCGAAGGAGTGTGCTCTTGAGGAAAACTTGACTTTCTAGGTGCAGTTTTCTTTCAAAGTCAGGACTTTGCTTCCAAGAGTGTGATCTATCTTGGAATGGCTCAAGGACAATTCCAGCAACAATATAGAATGATATAAATGCTAAGAGGAAATATCTACAAGTTTTTGGAGATTCTTCCGTAATCATGACTAGAATATGAATGGTTAAGTAATGTGAAGAGTCACAACCTGTGACAACGATTTGACACTTTTAGAAGCAAAAATGAACTAAAATGCCAATAAAGAAAGTAAGATAAAAAATGAAAACATCAAATTCAAGCAATATAATCGATAGCAAAAGCATCAAAGGCAAGCAATAGAATCAACATGCAAAAATTACTTGAAATTAAGATAAAAAAAAAGAGCTCCTTGATCCAAAGGAGCACGCTCAACCCAAAATGAGAGTGATTATGAGAAAGAATGATTAGCAAGACTGATTATAAAGAGATACATGAAAATCCATTCCATGCATGCTCACCACTTGTTGACGGATGGATGGGTTATTTAAGAGAAGGGAAGTGGGCTCCTATTTTCTAGAAGTGCGCCCACATGGAACAAGAAAGCACATGCATGGGTTTGAAAGGGTGCAAGTCTTCATGTCAAAGGAGTGTGCTCAAGTGAGGGCGTACTAGGTGAGCATGGAGGAGTGCACTCCACTAGGGCACAATTCTTCACCCAAAGGAGTGTGCTCACCAACAAGGCAACTCTTCGTCACCTTGGAGTGCGCTTTTTCTAAAGAAAGCTCTTTTATTTTTTTTTTGTGCTTTTGCACAGCGAATAAAGCTTGTTACTAAGTCAAAAAGGGTTATGTCTTCACCTATCTTGGGCAAGATAACACAAGCACTTCTAAAGGTAAGGTTACAGTGCTTAGAAAACACTGACATAGGAGGATATGACACTTAGAGAAAGCATAAGGATAGCCAAGGAAACAATGTGACAATGCTAGGTAGCTTGGAATGACAATTTACATAGGATCTGAAATTAAGTTAGGAAAAAATTTTGGAGGGTCCTTGTCAGAACAACAACATGAACATAATGGGAAATAACTTACGAGACCAATACTTCAATTGGAGATTCTTATCATAGCCAATAATAATCCCATTTATCACCTCTTCAACAAGATTACTTTAAATGTTGGCCAAGACTACCATCTTATTGTGCTTCTAAAGGTGATTTCAATTATTTCTTTCTTCCTTCCAAGGAATGGCCACTGTGACCTTTTGAGGTACATGGTTGCAACTTACAACTGTCTTCTTTCAAATTAGTTGTATTCTTCTTTTGTAGTTTAATTCTATTTGTATTCCTAAGACCAATGTTAATTGCAACAAAAACGTCCATTAATAAATTTAGCTTACCATCAGAGCATATTAGCTCAAGTGGTTTCGTGAACAGTTTATTTCCCTAGTTGTGTGGGTTCAAGTCTTCTGAGACATGTATCTGACTTGCTAATGGCAATTATGAAATAAGTGTATCCACAATTAATCTTCAAAGTTATTGATTCTCCCAAAATTCTCATTACTATTAAAAATAGATAAATAAATTTTAAAAACTATACTTCGAAATCACAAATCATATGTAACGAAAATGTACAATAAAAATGTAGATACTTAGGATGGGGGATATGTCTAAGCTCAAAATTTGCACAAATGATAAAGCTTGAAAATCTACTCACTTGATGTAACACATCTTGAAATTTATAAATAAGTTATAACTAACCCATAAAAAATAGTTAATAAAAATAAATTATTAAAATATATGTAAATTAGATTTGGTCTAAATGGATCATTAAAAAAAACTCAATTTTCTCTTTAAATTAAGAAGATCACTTTCATGTTTGACTTTCCCACGTTTTGAGAAAAGAAGGGAGTGCCATTATCCCAACATCATTTCATATTTGATGATAAGAACTTAGTGTAATTGTTGGAATATATATATATATATATAAAAGCAGTCAAAGTCTTTAGCATAGAGAAAATGAGAACCTGGACTTTATAAATGGGTGACTAATTTGATGCTTCATTCAATCTCTCACGTCTTTCATGCCAAAATTCTGAGTGCAGTGCTATTCTTGGAAGTCGAAGCGTTCAAAGGATGATGTATTTAAATAGGAGACATTCGACTCTAAATATTATTAGTAAATTTTCCGGTTGTTTGTTAAATAAACTAATTATTAAAAAAATGAAATAATAAGGCATAAAAGAGTACATGTTATTTTTATTTAATATTTTATAAGATATGTAATAATTTTTTAGGATTTGTCAATGGGATAATAAGTTAAGTGGGTTTGTTTATGGGAAAAATTCATACTTAAGTTGTTTGAGTTAGAGTTTTGATATTGGTGATTTTATGAAAGTGTTTATTACTAAATGTAAGTTTTAAAGATAATTTGATTAATTTTGATCTTTTATTTCTATTTTTTTTAATCTATGTGAGCATTACATAATGTGGTGAATACTAAATTGTCTTAAAAATAGATGAAATTAGTTGGTTGTGAGTAACTCATGGATATGTGCTATAAGTTAATGATTTACATTTCCCAAATCATTGCAAAAATGAAATTTCAAGAGTATATTATATATAGAATAAGAACTTGAAAATTAATTTAATTAAAAAAAATAATGTTTTGAAATATATATATGGATCCCATTTCATTTTAAAAATTCTTTGCAAATCCCATCTCATTTTAAAAATTCTCTGCAAATCCCATCTCATTTTACAATTTCATTACAAGATTATCATTCTTAAATATTTACAAAGTGGATATTTATCGAAATGGGTTGTCGGAAACCCTTCCCCCTTGGAGGAGCACCTTCCTTGGTGTTCTTTACCCGAACATGGTCATAAAAAATGGGATTTACAAAGCAGATTTTTATCAAAATGGGATGCCAAGAGGTATGTTAGGAGCTATGATTTTTATGACCATGTTAGGGTAAATAACACTAAGGAAGGTGTTCCTCCAAGGGGGATAGGGTTTGTGACAACCCATTTTGATAAAAAAAAACCCTTTGTAAATATTTACGAATGATAATCTTGTAATGTAAAACGAGATGGGATTTGCAGAGAATTGGGATACAAGTTTAGAGTTGCAGTGGAAGAGATTTCTTGGGAATTGTGGAGAGTTCTCATCTAATGGTAGCATGGTAAACTAGTATATTTTGTGGTTGTGAATGTGAATTGAAATGATTATAAATGTGGCATGTTTTCCCAAGTTGTGGGGAATGATGGATCCATTGGTAGAGGGAGTTGTGATTAGGAAACTGACATGACAATATTCCACCACCATAAAAGTTACAACCATGATGATGATGAAGGTGGTGCTGGGTTTCCTTTAGGGGGGTGATCCCACAACATAGTAGGAGTCAAGGTGAGAGAACAAAAAAAATATTGGATTCAAAGAGAAGGGGGGACACATCGCAAGGAAGCATAGAGGATTTTTGGATCTAGGGAGTGACAACCTTTAGGATAGTTTGTGGAGGAGATGATACCAGTGATGGTCAATGGGAAAAAGGAGAATAAGGTCACTGGAAGATTGGCAAGGAGGAACACGATATCAATTATGAGCACTCAAAGAGTAGAGTGGTCGTCTCTCAAGTGAAGGGTAGAGGTTCTCTAGACTATCGGTTTGGTTGCAACAAAGGAAACACTATGCCAAAAGTTGTGGTGTCCTCACAAAAGTTATATGACCTACAAAAACAATTTAGAGGACCAACCAACATAAAGACTTAGAGTTCAAAGTTATCCTCTGAACAAGTCAATTTAGGAACTCAATAAGATCTGAGGTATGTAAACCTCGGTACATTTTGCTCTCCAAAGGAATGATAGGAGATTATATACTTATTCAAATAGTGTCATGAGTTATTTTCCTAGACGTATGATACGCGTATTATCTAACATGTTATTCTAATAAAAGAAGGGATAAAACCTTTTTAGCAGAAACCATATAAAGTTCATCCAACCCTAGAACCCCTCATCCAAAATTATTTGAGAAAGTTGTTGGATGCTCGGATCATTTTTAAGGTCTGACACTCCACTTGGGTTTTAAACTTGGTCCTAGTCGGAAAGAAGTGAGGTGAAATAAGGCTAATTGTATATTTCTGTAATCTCAATCGGGCATTTTATAAAGACAATTATCCAGTGCAACCCATGGAACATATCCTCCAAACAGTATCTGGGTCTGAAATGTTCTCACTACTAGATGGTTTCTTTGGTTACAATCAAGTGCTAGTAGTAAAACCTGATCAATTGAATACTACCTTCAATACCAAATGGGGAATATTTTCTTTCAAGAGAATTCCATTTGGGCATATCAATGTCTGTGCTACTTTTCAAATAGTGAAGGACATCACTTTTCATGGCCTTATTGGTCAAAGAATAGTTCTTTATTTGGATGATGTTACTATGTTTTCAAAGAGAATATCACACGTACATCATTTGAAACAAATATTTGAGCGATGTCGAAATTATAATATTTCTCTTAATCCCAAAAAAAATGTTTTTGGTGTATAAAAAGGGGTTATCATAGGGAACATCATTGCAAAGGGAGGAATTAAAATTGATCTTGATAGGGTCAAAGCCATCACACAAATCTCATTTCTAGTGAATAAGAAGGATATGTATCCTTTCTTAGGAAAGATCAATTTCTTGAGAAAATTAATCTATGATTATGCCCAGATAGTAAAACCTATATAGGAGATGATTAAGAAGGATGAAACATACAAATGGGATAAACAGGAAAATGACAATTTCACTCAAATTAAGTAGGCTATTGCTAATGCACCCATATTATTCAGTCCCAATTATGGCAAAGATTTCTTGGTTTATACCTTTTCTTCATATTCATCAATTGCAATCATATAGACTCAAAAGGGTACTGAAGGAAATGAACAACCTATTTATTTCATGATCTCCAGTCTAAAGGGGCCAAAATTAAATTACCCTGCCATGGAAAAATAAGCATATGTTGTAGACAAGGCAATTAAGTATTTCAGGCCCTATCTTTTAAAAGATCACGCGATCATATGTGCACCTCATCCTATGGTGAGAACACTCTTCGTGCAGCAGGAGATGGGTGAGAAAAGAGATAATTGGATGACTTGCTTACAATAATATCATCTGGAATTCAAACTAGTTCATACCATAAAGGGTCATGCCCTTTGTAAGCTAGTAGTTGAAGCAAGAGATGCTCTCGAGTGAGATATTTTAGGTTGGGAGCAGGATATGTTAAACACACACATGGCAGCAACAGAATGTGAATGATAAATAGGAGAGTACACTTATTATTAACAAATGATATACATTTATAGTACATGGTGTGACCCTTGGATTCATATTCCAAGTGGTCTCTTGGACTATTTTGGCTGTTCAAATTCCACACTAACCCTTAGAGGATTAGGTGTCCAACATTCCCCTCTTAATCTGAAGGGTTATGTATGAGTCCAAGAAGAGAGTTGTAATACAAAAAGTCCAAAGATGCATGGAAGCACTAGGCTGAATGTGCTCTCTGAAATGTTGGTATAAAGGGTGGTGGTTTAAGGATGACCACCAACAGTGGAACACTTAGTGCAATTCCTAGAACTCTTCCAAGTCTGGCATGAAGCTCAAGTCTTCTACTAGAGAAAGTGCTCATGATGTTTTGAAGAGGGAAACCTTTAACCATGAAAGGGAGGTCTCACCCCACATAAAAGGGATAACCTCAACCTGAAAAGGGAGGTCTCAACCTGTGATGGTTTAAGGATGACCAACAACTCTTGAATGCTTAATGCAATTCGTGGAACTCTTCCAAAACTGGAAAGAAGATGAAGTCTTCTACTAGAGGAATTTTCCTCGATTCTTTGAAGAGGCTTCACCAACTGAAGGCATGCTCAGGGGCATCTTTGTCTCTGGCTACAACTCTTAATATGGTGTGGTAGGTTATGGCTTAGGCTCACTTGATGTGGCTTTGAAGCTTGTAGATGACCATCATTTCCCCCCTATCAGATACAATGTGAGATGATGGAGAAAACTCAACTGCAAGACTGTTAAATACTCTAGAACAAGTTCTAACATGTGACTAGAATATCTTCTTGGTTGTTGATGCCCATTGCCAAGAAACAACCCATTGCCAAGAAGCGATCCATCCAAGATGAATATTTGTTCTTGCAGGAGGTTTGTTTCTGAAGCATCTGTTTGAAGAATGACTGGTTTTATGACAATGCTTACATGGATGAAGATCAAAAAAGTGATCTTTCAGATGGCCAAGTCAGTCACAATATTGGCATTTCACAATCTATTGTGGCTGTTGTGGAAGAGGGGCAGAATCTAGAATAGCTAGAGGTGAACTGTCATGACGAGCAGGTGAAGATGAACCGTCCTGAAGAAATCTAGCACTTTGAAATTGGATTAGTTTGGAGTAGTCTAGAATATGAAAGGATAGGTCCTTGTCATATCCAAGACCAGTTTTGTGCTTGTTGTGGACAAGCTCTTCCCAAGGCCTGATGATTGGGCTTGGGAAGTGTTGGGTGAATTTCTGCGTCTGTATGCAATTCTGCTACTTCATTGGGCACTAGATCTAAATCAAATTCAACAATATTGACTTGCTACTTATGGGTGGTTGTCTCAATGTTCTAAACAAAAACAAGTTCAGAATGATGTCTATTTTGATGTAGCTCTTCTTGCTATAGCTGTGATTCAAGCTGCAAAAAATCGATCTTTTCCTGTGCATTATGCAGTCAGGTCTGAATGTCATAGAGAGTGTCTTTGTTGATGTTTACCATCCCATTGTCATTGGACTATATCAAACTATTTAGTAAATCTAATACATCATAAATTAAAGCCATTTTCTAGGCTTTAACAATCAATGTTCCAATCAACTAGCTGCAATCATTGTGATGCTAAAAGAACACTACTTTCATGAACCATACATACTTACGCAGCAGTTAATATAGCAAGTAATCAACAACTCTGGAATCAACAAGTCAATACCTCTTTTCTTCAAATATATAATTTCATTATCCTCTCAAGAGCAGTTTCGATCCATACAGAGTTCAAATCAGGGTCTTAGAAGATGTTGAAATCCCATCTCAAGTCAGTCGATGTAGAGTCGTTTTCTTGTAAGAATCAACACGTTGATCTAGAGGATTTATCATAGAAGTGGTAATGAAAAGGAAAACATGTATGTCCAACAAGTGTCCAAGAATAATAATTACTCTAAAATTCAAGCTACAACAAGAGTTACTTTCCCCACATCTACACCTAGCTTCACTTTATTCAACTAATACTTATTAAATATAAATTATGCTTATTATTCTACAAATACCTCTGGCTGAAATATATTACGGGTGACATATTTATTCTGGCTATTGAATCATAGGATTCATGTAGTCAAACTCCAAGTCTGATAAGCATATCAGCTCGTATATCGCACAAAACGGATTTCACAATGCCCAATATAAAATGAATCTCGAGAAATTTACACACAAAACAAAAGAAGCTCTAGCCGTGGGTCTGGAGATCACTACAGAATCTGGTCACGCCTAATACACTCCTATACATTTGGCCATATCTCTTACCGAGGACAAAGGGGGTAGTCTCTGTCAAGCGATTTCATCTGCTACAGGTGGAGAGGAAACTGTGGAAGTAGTACAAAGAGTCCTTCGATAGGCCTTGAACCAATGATGCTTATACCCCTTAGTTCATGTACCAATGATACAATAGAGTTGGTGTGGAGGAGGCTACTGAATATGCAAACCCTTGCCAATACGAAAACCCAAACCTTATAGCTGAATTGTTTCGCTATGGATCACATGGAAGGAAAACATGCTCCTGCACCTTTGGCACATCCCTCTGATGTCAGTGTGACATGGTTAGTGTGCTGGTCAATCCATTCAAAAGAAGAATGAGAAGAAGGCTAAAAAGGCTGCAAGGAGTGGAAAATCAACGAAGCCTACTCCGTTGGCTGAAGCACAGTCACAAGCCCAATAATCACATTCGTTTAAAGTAAGTTTGCAAAAGACCAAAAAGGACAAGGAAGAGAAGAGTAAATGGATTGAAGATCCGAAGTTTCAATCCGAAGACACAAAGACAACGAATTATTGGAAAGACAGCTACAAGTGTAAATAAACTGGAAACTAACTCCCATCTGCCAAAGCAGCAACAACTGAAGCCTGAGAAGGTTGAGGTCACAAAAGCTGCCTCAACTCCTCTAATTAATGTGGCTATGTCAGACTCTCCCAATTCTAGGCAGCTTGATGTACAGCCAAATCGCAAGAACAGCTTTCAATCTTCATATTTTAAGCTCCAGAGATCTTTCTTGAGGAACCTTTTGAAGCAATGCTTGTGCATGCCTCATCTCTTGATGATCCAGATTCAAATATTTTTGAGTTCAAATTAATACATGAAAATGATATCCCCTCTGAAGAAATATGTACTCCAAAGTTATGTAATTTTGAGTTTGGCAAACCTCTTACCATTGTCTCCAATTCTCTAAATGCAATCCCACAGTTACAGAGAGTAGCTCAAGTCCCACCATTGGTCTCCCTGTAACTAATAATAAAAAGTTGGATTCAACACATTCCTGTAGAAAGTGGGGCAATTCAAAAAATACTACCAAAGGATTCAGAAGACTTCTGATGTTTGGAAGAAAATCCCGAAATTCTCATTCTGAAAAAGATGTGGATGGCTCAAGAGAAAGACGGGTCCTCATTTGAGAATATTGGGTCGATACCAAGAGAAGGAAATGAAATTGGCAAACAAACATGGTAGCTTCTCATTAATTGTCTTCACAACTGTCTAAAACAAAGCCAAAGAATAGGTGTTACATATGGGATGCGTTATGCTCAGCAGAATGGCAGCGAGAATGGCGCTGATATTCCCAAGGGAAGGAGCATTATATTCATGCACAGGGAATCACCAATGTTCAGATTCAATATGTAGCTTGATCTCTTCTATGCATCCGTCTCCCAACATTCAGATTCAATATGTCGCTTGGTCTCTTCTACGCATTTGTCTCATAGTAGTAAGGTAAAGAGTGCAGGCTTGAGCACAAGAATAAACATCATCTTAAAATAACTAAGTAATCAGACCATATCAGCAAGCCATAAAACTAGTGGCTCACAATAAATAAGCAGAGCAGGAAACATGTACCTCTTATACCATGTTAAACGCACACATGGCAGCAACAGAATTTGAATGATAAACAAGAGAGTACACTTATTATTAACAAATGATATACATTTATAGTACATGGTGTGACCCTAGGATTCATATTCCAAGTGGTCTCTTGGACTCTTTTGGTTGTTCAGCTTCCACACTAACCCTTAGAGGATTAGGTGTCCAATAGGATATAGAAATGTACAGGAGCAAGAAGTGATAAAGATGTTCCAATGAAGACAACCAATGAAACACTTATAGGGACAGGTTGTAGCTTAGAATGAGAATGGAGAAACTCATGGAGAAAGAGAACAAAAATATCATTGTTGGTCACAATAAAGGTTTGAGTGTAGTCATAGTAGAGGAGAGAAAAATGCCAAAGAAGATGGCATAAGAGGGAGAATGAGTCAAGAATATTTTGACCAAGAGATTGTGAAACTAATAAAGAAATTAGCATATTTCTACAATTTCTACAAGAGAGGGAAGAAGACAAAAGATAGATATGGGACCTAAGGAAAAATACCACAACACTTTGCACACAGTTATAGTTGTTGCACGCTACTTACCTCCTATGAACTCCTCTTATTCTCTCCTCCTTGAGAACTTCCTCTGTACCCTTCTTCTTCCTAACCTCACTAGAATTCTCCTTTCTTTATGTGGCCTCTCTACTACAAGGTTCTCTACAACAATTCTCTACCTCTATATAAACAATATTCACATTTACAACATTTTTGTTTGTATGGGATACTACCTGTAGTTTGTTAGTTCCCTTACTGACCAAATAAAAAATAAACACCCAGATTTATTTGACCTATTCTCCAAGTATGAGATTTCAGTATCCCAATATCCTCAATTTTTCTTTTGGAAATTTCTCTTTGTCTACTTCTAATAGTCTACTCTGCATTAACTTCATAATAATACTTCTTTGTTCTTTATAGTTGATCTTTCCTCCTTAATTAATATTCTTCAGTCTCCTATGTATTTGCTATGAGTTTTGGTTCACCTTTCGATCTGCTTCAACTTCTCCACTAAACTCTTATTTTCCAAAATTATTATTCAAGGGATGCAAAGATCACACTCTAATATTCCTCTTTAAGAGAAAACAAATATTGTCTAGACTTCTTTCTCTAGTGAGTGCACAACCTCTGATACCACTTGATGTGATGGAATTTGGGGGTTAGTTTCTTGTCTTTCATCCTAGATCTTCCCACAATTCTACTCCAGATGCCATCCATATCCTTATTCCATGTTGCAAATTTTTTATTTAACCGGGGTTCACATGCCCACACTTCAAATTTCTCATCGTGTTCAACAATGATGAACTTGCACTCTTTAATCCCAAAAAATGAATGTGGGATTTCCGAATGCTAAGCTATGGCAAAGAACTCAGTGAACATGGATCTATTATAAATTGATGCATAAGGATTTGGGCCCACAAGGGATTGAAATTTGAATAGATTGGTGGTCAGCTAGTTGGATGTCATATTTTAAACAATCCATGCCGCAGTAAGTCGAAGGGCCTCACTACATTGACTGAGATCAAGGATGACTAATAATTTGAACATGCTTTGGTAGAATCCACGGTAGGTTGACATTTTTCTACTTACCCACAAGTTTGAAGAAAATATTAATTGATGTGAGTGCCATCAAATCCACCACTTATTTCATGAATATTTTGAGCCTCAAGATAGCAATGCAACTATCCCCTCAATCATTTAATACATGACTTAATAACCTGATGTGAATTTTTTAAATATGAGTGCAGGCATGGGAAGAATTTTTTATTCTGTAGTAATTTCTACTTAACTTAAACAAGAACCTTCTATTGCAATCTGTGTTATCCCAAAGTTTTCAATTCTCAATCCCCTTTTCCTTCACACTTAATCATATTTGAAGCACTAGTGAATTCTATATAATGCGCCTTGGATCCAAGGTACATTGCGCAAGAGACTCTTCATGTTTGGGTGATTGAGAAATCAAAATACCAAATAAATCCCCTCATCTCATTGATTGAGCCTTGAGCCACCCCTTTAACTTGTTATTTGTATTATTAATGAGCAGAGTTTAAATTCATTATCTCACTTTCTCAACTTGCTACACCTAACTCCAACCTAGGCATGAAACCAAAGTCACACAAGTTCTAATTTCAATAATGCAGTCGAGCTACCCACTCTACAAAAGAATCCGTAAGGAATAGAAAACAAGGGAATTTTGAAGGAAATTAGATTTATATTATATCTAAAACACAATCATTTACATGGGTTTCTAATGGGCTCATTGCCTAGTGTCTCTCTCTGTCTCCTCAGCCAATTTTACTCTTAACTAGACACCCCTGGATTCTAACTCTTAGACTCTTGATTACTCATAAAAGGAACGTTCATCCCATCTTACATAGGGTATTCACGCATTTAGATAGACAAAGAAATAAATTGCAAAGATTGGAAATTGAGATTCATGAATCTAGAGAAATATAAACATAGTTACCGATCAAACGAGAAAATTACCTAGTACCTATTTTTTTAAGGTAGCAAAAGATCACCCAATTTTGAAAAGTGGTGATTCAAAATACACCTTTTTTTACCATATTTTTGGCACTTTAAATTTTTTTATGTATCAAGTATGAACATTTTTTTTAGATGTTAGTGATTTTCGTGTTGATTTTGAAAAGTGCTATGTACCGTCAACCCATTTTTTTTTAGAGGGTTGATTTTTGACACTTTAATTTTCTAATGTCTTCTTCTTCCCTAAGATTTTTTTTTAACTGTATTTACGTATTTGTGTGTTTTTAATTTTTTTTTTTTTTTTTTTTGTAATGAAATCTTAATTTTTTCCTGTAGTTAAAAAAAATAAATGGTCAATATTTTAAAGTTAGTATTTCCTACAGGTTTATGTAATGTTAATTAATATTTCAATGAACATCAAATAATTGTCACTAAAAAACAATTATTTTAAACATTCGACCAAAAAAAAACACATTTTCAATATAGATATAATGAAAAAAATACAGATTTTCAGACATTTTGTCAAAAATGACATGTCAAATAAATGATTTTTATGGGAAAAGCCTAACAAAAGAACTTTAAAAAATAGCATTTTTTAATGAATTTTATGTTAAAAATACCAGTAATCACAAGTTTTTTGCAAAAAAAGAAAATTATTCAAATAAAAATTAAAGTGAAAATCAAATAATACAAATATTGAACATATAACAATAATAATAAAATGCCCATTCTTCTCATAAAATCTCAAAGTCAAAACATTACAAGTAAAACTAAAGAAGATATCTCAAAATTGAGCTTGATTTGCAATCAGAACTTAAATGTCATCAGCAATATCATATAATCCATGTTCGTCATCTTCTTCAGCTTCATTATTTTCTTCTTCCACAATATTTTCTGCTTGAGTTTCCTCATTTTCCTCTTCTAATGCATTTTTCATGTCTGTAAATCTCCCAAAGTGTCATTTTCCAGTCATTCCATATAATGGTGGTTGAGATTCCTTTGCCTTTTTTGCCACACGTGATTCATTAAATCTCATTTCCTGAAACCAACTTCTTGCATTGCATCTGGAAGAAATTGAAGAGCATTAATTCTTTGTGGAATAAAATTTCATTGTAGTGGGTCTCTTTCAATCGCAATGCAATTTTTTCCTTTTTGTAGGCAACATACTAGTGTTGTACCTAATCATCAAGCTTGAAAACAATAAGTAAGTAAATTAGTATAAACACATAAAAGCAAAAAAGGAAAATATTAAAATTCAATTTTATATAGTAAAACTTACCTGAACCTGAAAATAAATCCAAAACCTTTTCTCCTTCATTTGAACATAAATCTATAAGATAGTTAATAAACATTTGCGATTTTTGTAAATTTTAACTATCTCTCCTTTCGCATATTTATCCTCATATATTAACTTTTCTACAAAAACATCATGAACCAGTCCTTGGTTATGACTCTTTACATCTACTTTGTTCAAAAGAATAGACTTATAGCTATCATATTTTGTCCAACATTCAACATGGATGAACTCACAATCACTTGTAATTGGCTGATCTACAAAAGAAATAATATTTGACTTTTGCCTGTAACATGACATAGTAAAAGTTCAATTAACTTGTACAAAAAAAAAATAACATTAATCAAACATACAATTTCAATGTCTTACCATGTAAGTTGCATCATTGAGTTTGTTTTTTTCTTGAAGCTTGTTAATAACATTGAAAATTGTGTGTCTGAATGAAATGTCCAAAATCTCCAAAGTGGTGATGTTGTGACTTCTTGAAAGCCTGTAACCACTTTATTAAAACCTTGATAAATGTAAGGCTCACTATCATATCCAATGTCTGGGAAATTGAAACCATGAGGAATGTCTGCAATAACCGGGGCATATTCCCTTTAGGTATGAGTTTTGCAATTTCTTCACAGTCAGCTTGTATTATTTGATATTGGATAGTGTCCAACCCATTCCAAATGAAATGAGTAAGAGTAGGATCAAGTTCAAAATTCCTAAGACACTACTTTCTCGACCTTTCCAACTTAATTTTTTCAATGAATCTTTTGAAAGTATTTGGTACTCTATTCACATCCTTCTTCAACATCTTTAATGAAATAAACAAATATAAGTATAAGGAATAAAATAAATAAAAAATTACATATCAATAAAATGAATGTAAAAATCAACATACATTTTTGAATGCAAGGTAAAAATCTTTAAGTGTTGTTGTAGAACTTGATTCTAGTTAGTTGAGTACAACATCATTCCAACTCTCTTCATTCAACATTATAACCATATGTTCTCGTATTTTCATAAAATTCTTATGAATGAATAAATAAAGTAAAAAATGTTAATATAGTGATATGTATAACAAATAATACCAACAAAAATATGTTATATTTAAAAGAAAATTATAATCCAATAAAAAGTAAAAATAATTCAACAAACTTACTTTTGAAATTATGAGCACAGTTCCTCCAATGACAATTCACCTAACTTCGCACGACATAATATTGATTTGCCTAGTTTGTCATCCTTCACTCCTTGCAATGTTCTTCAAGGTGTGATAGTCATATCATCTAGAAGTTTCTTCATTTCAGGACCAATCTTATTGTTGTTACATATTATGGGTTTCGAATTTTTAACCTTCTGATTTTTTATGGAAATATTCTCCCACATTTTAAAAATGTCATCAATCAATTCCCATATCTCCCCTGTTCTAAATGCCAACTAGAAAACGTTATCCATGCCTTTGAATATTTCTGAATTTACTTTGCCACCTTTTTCTTTGATTTTATCCTCAATTTGATCACTTGTTTCCATACAAAATTCCTTTTGAAAGCTTAAATTGGCTTTTGTCTTATCCCCACCACATTTTTCTAAAAAATATAATGAATAAATCTGACCCTTTGGATGAAAGTCATAGAAATTCTATAGTCATTATCTACATTATGATCCCATGTCAATAAATTTGTCTCTGTTTCTGTTAAAACAACATATATGATGCATTTCACTGTTTCAAAAAGATAGTTTCTGGGATATTCCTCGATCAAGTGTCTTTTGGCCTCTGCTGAATTGTTCCCTCCAATTACATAATATTTGTAGTCAAAACAATATTTCCTATCAAATGCCTCCTTGTTGAGAACTTGATTTGGATCAACAATGAATCACGTAATCCACAACATGTGCATATGGATTATACCTGAACAATGTTTTCAAATTATGGACATGTAGGTGATGTGCCTTTCTAATTTGATATTGAGATTGTCCTTCATATGGCCTATAGAATTGGGTGACATTAAGCTCAAATGTTTTGCCACCATTAATTAATTTATTCTTCTTCAAGTGATTCCAAATGTTTGTTTTTTTTCATAATGTCATCCTCTAAATCAGTAACCGGTGTTATGATTTCTTTGTTTCCTTTAGCACTTTCACTTTGTTCTTCATTGTTGCTTAGGATTTTAACAGATTCACCAAATTTTTTTTTCTTCTTCCTAGTTAACATATCCTCCTCTTCCTATTTAACATATCTTCTTCTACATAAACAATATCCTCATCATCAAGTGGAAGAGAGACGTCCATGGACATTTTTTTTGGTGTTTTATTTATTTTCTCCTTTTCAACAATAGTTCTAACCTCCTACTCACTAATGGTAACATATTTTTGAGCTTCATCTTTAGCTACAATTGCCACATCTTCAAAAGAAACATGTTTATCTTTGTTATATTGACACACCATATGGATTCTTTGTTGATCCCCTATATGTACCATTGTAGTATCATGGATTGTTGATCTTTGCTTCATTTTCTTTTCTTGTTCTGACTCTATATGGAAATTGTTGATCACATTCATAATATTTGGCTCTACATAATAAATACCCGACAACATCATTGAAAGACTCTCATCAAAATCCTATCAAAGAAAATACAATATGTCAATGATCAATCATTTATAAAAAAATTAATGATCCTTACAATAATACATAACACATAAATATAAATAAGCATACTGACAATGTTATTTGAAATGCTGAATGAGATTTCTTCACACAAGAGTGTAGATTCTTCATTTGTGTCATATTTGACCTTTGAGAGATGATATCTAACCTTTTCATGTGACTTAGGCAATTTTGCAAGAACATAAACAGTGTTTGAATTCGGCACCAAATATATGTCTCGTACTCTACCTATCACCTCATACGGTTCACCCATGTAAATCATGCCACAATATAGATAGAGATGTGTACTATCATCAGACTCAACATCTTTAAAATTCCATGTAAAATTTGTTTTATTTATTTCTCATGAATTCATCCATTCAAAAATAATCTTTGGTGTACTTGATGGGCCAGTTGTTGACTTTTACGATATTTCTCTATTCAGGTATGTTCGGCAGTATTCATAGCATGTCCACCTACAACTTTAGATGATGAAATTTTTGTCCTTGTTCCAGACATTTCACAGAGACATTCATGTGCATAATTCCTAAAAAGAAGAAAGAAAGAAAATAATATATATATATATATATATATTATATATAGAAGTATATAATATATTATATAGATATATATAAATAATATATTACTTAAAAAGTAAAATAAAGAAAAAAATTAACACTATAATTGTTATTTAAATATATGAAAAAAGTTAACCTTGATCGAGGTGCGAGCCATCAGTTAAGCACTCAACCAAGGGAGTAATGGTTTGTACAATAACATATAGTACCATTTCCCCCCACATGCTCGAGGTGATAGGTGCAGTGGCCCTTTGAATGATGTCATGCAGTGTGCAAGGGAAAGGTGGCAGAGGGAGTAAAGAAATCATTGGTTTTGGTAATAAGGAAGGAGTGAAGGTTGGTGTTGATCAAAATTTCTGTAAGCGTGGAGACTGGTGCAACAGGTAGGGTCTTTGGCACCACCAACTATAACAAGCCTACCAACTGTGCACGAAGAGTAACATGTATATACTCAGACATAATTCTGCTCTCGTAATGTTGACCTTCTCTGGTTTTAGTATGGGAGAGAGGGGAGAAAGTATGGGGGAGAATTGCAAAATTGAGAAGCAATGGGGGCATAGGCTAGTGGCATATGTCTATTTCTATGTCTGTCTCTCGCACCCATTTGGCATGCCATTTATTTCACTTTTCTTTGAAGTTTTCCTTTCCCGTATGGGAATTTTGTTGGCACTAGGAAGAGGGCCAAGTTTTGCATTTTGTAGGAGTCCTACTAGTAAAGCTAGGGAGATGAGCCTTGGGGTAGAGTTTGTCATTCCATCTACACACTGGGTGATAGCCACTGCTTTAGGTCCATGCGTAGCCGTGGAGAGGTAGGTTGCAACCCTGACATGAGGGAGAAGGTTGAGAATTATGGTCGGGAATTCTGTCAAGGGAATGGCATTGGCTATCACAGGCAGATTGGCGATAGTAGTGTCATGGGGCTTAGGAAAGGGCGGAAGATTGGGTCGGGTGCTCCTCTCACACCCTAGGCAGAGGGTAAAGGGTATGCTAACCAAGGTTGATAGAGAGATGGTAAGCAATGGTGCTTAGCAACCTAGAACTAAGGGGAAGAAACACACTAAATTGAGGCTGAGAAGAGGTGTGTGTATTTGTTGGTGTTGGTTGTGGGTTGGCCCCCTCCAAGGAACTAACCTGCGACCCCAAAAGGTCGGGCACTAAAACTAGTGGGGGTGGGTCTGAGAAATGTGAGTTGGTGTACGTAATTCTACCACCCTTGAGAAATCTCCCTGTCATATTTTGTTGAATTGTAATTGGCTTATGGTTTGTTGTAATGAATAGGGTGGGGTTAGAAAAACCATTGCTTGTCCTGTAAAAACCCATGGTTGTGGAAGGAGAGCCAAAGCGACAAAAAAGGACACATAACCAGGCACGTTCGAGGGACACGAAGGTAGAAAATATGTTGAAAGGCTTATAAGTGAAGCGACAATTGCCTACTGTGAAGGAACTAATGAGGAAGTTCATAAATTGTTAGAGGATTGGGAAGAAGAAATAAAATAGGAGAGTGAGACAGACATGGCTATGGAGAATTGGAGAACCCTTGTCCCGGACCCTGGAAACACGAGGGATAGAATCACTCAATTCAAGCAAACCCTATGGAACAAATTTCAGTGGGCATGGCTGTCACTGTTCAAGGAATGCCAAATTACAAACAAGAATTCCAAAAGGTGTAATTCCAACTGCACAAACAAGATGTTAGACTTGGTCGAACTAAGAGGCACCTACCTTGTATCCTGGTCCAGAGTGAGATGCCGGGGATGAATGTCAAAGATCCAGCACTTGTGGAATCCGCTTCTGCTGAGCAACATGAATAGATAGTCTACTTTTATGGTTTTGTTTATATATGTGAATAGCTTTTACATTTCCTTGTGCAAATATTTATATATCTAGATTCTGGACATGATTCTGAGACTTATATAGCTTGGGTAGAAAAACTGAAACTCTTTTGTTATTGGATGGCATACAATGCAGATAGGTGGCCAACAGACTTGGTTTCCCATTGGGCAAGTTGAGGCCACCTAGCCAATCTATGTGCTGTAAATTTGCTTTATAAACTAATGAAAAATGAGGATCTACCAAGCTTAACAAAAA